>QMFG01000332.1:5097-52458 GCA_003314545.1 Ramaria sp. MG151 | reverse complement strand
GGGTTGGGGTCAGGGTTTGGATCGTTGTCAGGGGGTTCGTGATATGGTTTGGGGTCATCAGGGACCTCCTCAATGTGTCCCTCAGGAACCGAATGATTGCGAAGGGGCATGTTTCAGTGTTGAAACAAAGGAGTTGGGGTCGGGGAGTTCCTTGCTCTTTGAGCTAGCTAGGACGGAGGGTGTTGCTCTACTGATTTGATTTCGAGCAGTGGATCGGGTGGTTGGGGTCATAAGGACTGTCTGAGCTTCATGAGTTCTGATATACTGTTAAGAACTGAGTTGGGGCAGAAGCAGAGATTAGGTTGGGACTCAAGATAGAGTCGACCGAGGTTCGGGGTCAGGTTGCCAAGGAGGGCCGAGGCTCAGCAAACAGGTCAAATGGGACTTGGCTTCAGCTTATGTGCTGCACCAGCTCAGAGTCCTGTCCCGTATTTCGGACGGGGCCCGAGGTCACCTGAAGTTTGGGCATGACCTTAGCAGGAGGAACGAAAGAGCGTAAAGATTAGAGGTAAAATATATTTGGGTATCTTAGTTGATATCAGAACTGGTTTTCATGTACATGACCAAGTAGCTTATATACAGGAAAGCTCGGGGATCGGGGACCAAGTGACTGAGGTCAGGGTCGTAAGCTACGAAGGGAGAAGATCAAATGTGAGGTATGAATAGGTAAAACATGATGGTCAGGGATTCGGGCCCAGAGGTCTGAGGTCTCGGGAAGCGGTCGGGGATGGGCTCTGACAGTGTAGTGGGATTGCACATCAATGTGTTTTGACTAAGCATGAAACCCAGGTCCTTCATAAGAGCAATGGAACCCATTGTCACAATCATGATTTGTGTCTTACTCCACTTTCCAAACCATCCGAACAACTTCCTTCTGAATTGATTCTTCGGAATCCGAACCATCAACAACTTCGTCACACATGAACCATTCAACATTCTGTCACCCTTAACACCATGATTCACCCTGATAACATCACAAGGACCCAACCAATAGATCAGGTCCTGTTATTATCCTTTCCTCAGAAAAGAAGCATCTACACTATCCCCATCACTATCCCCATCACTATCCCCATCTATTTCTAGGAACTCAATATCAGGGTTGATTCTATGCTTCTAAAAGCTTATGGTGACAGGATATACAATTCAATATGTTGACGCGTTCATCTCCGACATTCAGGGTCATTGTTTGAAGAAGTAACACAAGGGCTCCTCTATCCGAAAAGACACACAATTCGGAAACAAGTTTCAGGATTTATTTCTAGTTTGTTAAATCTTTTTCCTATTCACAATTTTCATCCAACCCTTGTTCTCTATTTCCTATGGTCGTTAATTAGCATACATGTACCTTAGCTACTTTCTGAACCCCAGGGACTCCTCCCCATTCACTCTTGCCTCCGAACCCTCCAGTATATAAGTAGCACATTCGCATGTATGTTCCCCAGTTCAATTATTGCACATCTACTTGATTGATCTACTCTAACTTGACAACTCGTCGTGAGCTATCTTGAACAACAACTTCACTTCGAAGTAAGTACTATAAGACTTATCTATTTTGGTTTAAATACACTTCGAAAGAATGTAAAACCATTGGCTGTGATCAACATGAACTGCGAAGTTCATTCAATCCATGAGAGAGAATCCTTTCAAAACACCTCTCTCTTCGGAACTATGCACCTCTTCACAAACATTCTGAAAGCCATTCACTTTTACTGTAGGATTCCTATTCACTTTCGAATATCATTCTATTATCATTGAAACATCTCCGAACACTACTACCAACACTATATTCACTTATAACATTCATCTTTAATAATTGAATTCTGACACCCATTTTATCACTGTAAATCATAGTGGTAGGTTATGTGTGACTAAGGAGGTATGACAGCCTTTGCAGTCACATAGTTATCATAACTCAAATTATGGTCTTAAACAAGATTCCTCCAATAAAAAAAACCCCATCTGATCTTTGGCATTTGGAAATTATCCATAGTATACTACTTTCTTCCCAGTATTTCCTTATCTCTGGTATTTCTCCAATCATCAGTACATGATTCTACAAACCAATTGAACAACAATTAGAGAAGCAATCTATCATCTGATACCTGGGTCTATTATCACCTAACATCTCATTCAGAATCACATTTGATCACACCTCTCACTCAACATCTATCTCCAAACCCCAACACCAACAAGTTCAACAAATCACTTTATTGATGTTATATGATGAAATCAATAACTAGGTCTGACCATAATCTTTTCTTAGAAAGAAGCACCCTGATTATCCCCATCACTATCCCCATCTTTTCCAAGGAACTCAATGGCTGAGCTAATTCTGCTCACCTACAGTCTATGATGACAAGCAATACCATCAGACTCTATGATATATTTTTCCTCAATATACAAAACCATATTCTAAAGGATCAGATGAATATTGTTACTGACTGACACCCCATTTGATTCAGAACAGTATATACATTTGCAAACATTCTGAAAGTCATTCACTTTTAATATAGGATTACTCTTCACTTTCAAATACTATCTCTGTATTATTTACAACTATTGCATTCATTTTACTAATATCATATTCATCCACAACTCTTATTATCTATAATTCAATTCTGACACAATCAACATAATGGTCCAATTGTATTCTCTTGTGAAACAAAGTCATTTTAATTATCCCCATCACTATCCTTATCTTTTCCAAGGGACTCCATGATTGAACTGATTCTACTCAAGTAAAGTCTCCTACAACATGCAATACCATCAGACTCAATGGTATATTCACCATAGACATGCAGGATTACTCTTCAAAAGGAACAAAAGAATATTCTCACTGGCCAAAACTGTCAGGGGACAACCTGTTTTCACCGAATCCTTCACCTCTAAGGCCTTCACACATATGAAGCACAAGTCTGAAGCGTGAGAACCTTGGTCCAAAACCTTGGGTCATTGACCTGATGCCTCTGATTACCAGTCCGAAACCTCGGACCACCTTGGGGGTAGGGTCCGAGACCTCAGCCCACCTCAGGGGTAACCCAAACATCTTGTCACGATTGCAATCTGGGCATTACACTACCAAATCGCTCCTTCCGAAGCCTCCAAATGAGTCCAAATCCTTCATTCACATTATCAAGATATTTGATATTCAAGCTCCCATCATCGGACATCAGGCTTCCTTCATCATTCAATAAGAAATAGTGAAACAATCAACAATTAGGTTCAATCAAAAAACTTCCTTGGAAAAGAAGCAACCTAACTTTCCCCATCAATATCCCCATCTTTTTCAATGAGTTAATTTGATCAAGGTGTTTCTATTTCTATGGAAGCTTGCGATGACATCCTATATCATTTAGCTTTATGATATGAGTGTTCTAGACTCTCAGGCTCACCCACCGAAGGATATGTACTTGGCTATTCCTATCCGAAGGGCCACGTGATTCAGAAACAAGTTTCAGGATTTATTTCTAGTTCATTAATCTTTTCTTCATTCACCATTTTCCTACCTCCCCTGTTTTATGTTTTTATATGGCCTTTAATTAGTATACATATACCTTAGCTACTTTCCAATCCTCACAGACTCTTTTCCATTCACTCTCTCTTCCAAACCGTTTGGTATAAAAGCTAGCACATTCGCATGTATATTCCTTAGTTCAATTATTGTATGTCTACTTGATTGTTCTACTCCAACTTGCCAACTCATTGTGAACTACCTTGAACAGCAACTTCACATTTAAGTAAGTACTCTAAAAACTCATCTACATTGGTTTAAATACACTTCGAAAGAATGTGAGACCATTGGCTGTGATTGACATGGACTGGAAGGTTCATTGATCCACGAGATAGAATCCTTTCAGAAAATCTATCTCTTCAGAACTATGCACCTCTTCGCAGACATTCCAAAAGCCATTCGCTTTTACTGTAGGATTTCTATTCACTCTCAAATATCATTCTATTAGTGTTGAAACATTTTCAAGCATTACTACTAACACTACATTCATCTATAACATTTATCCTTGATAATTGAATTCTGACACATCTGACCCAAACACCTGGCCTGACATCCGGCCTCCATCAGGGATAGATTACCTTATGGGGATAGAAGTCAGACAGGGTTGACAGCACATAGCAGTGCCTCTGGTTGGGTGTTAGGTAGTCATATATAGTTGTATCACTGGTAGTGGGTGTTGGAAATTGATATTTCCATATCTATGGATCTTTCCTTGGTGGTATTGAAAATAATGAACTGGCTGGGAATTGAACCCAGGACCCCCAGTATTCTGGTTTGGTGCTTTAACCACTAAGCTACCAGTCCCATGGTCTCAAAGCAACCCACTATGTTGGATATTCCCCAAGGTCAGGATTTTCCTTGTATATTCCAACAGTGGGGACCCTTAGATTTTTCTCTTTGGATTTCCCCTCTACTAGGTGAGAGTTTCCCTTTATTGTATTTCCTTGCCTATATATATCTTTGGATTTCCCCTCTACTAGGCATCTGTGAGCACTAGGAGGGTTGCCCTTACAGTAGAAAAGTCTCCAGAGAAGGACTGGTGGTCAGAGTGCAATTACCAAAATAGGTAACTACGGAATTGAGGACAGTGACTCGGAGGACGCAACCTCTCCCGTACACACTGCACCTGACTACTGTCAGAATTCAATTATCAAGGATAAATGTTATAGATGAATGTAGTGTTAGTAACGTTCAAAAATGTTTCAATCCTAATAGAATGATATTCAAAAGTGAATAGAAATCCTACAGTAAAAACGAATGGCTTTCGCATAGTTTTGAAGAGAGAGATATTCCAAAAAGATTCTCTGTCATGGATCGAATGAACTTTGCAGTCCATGTCGATCATAGCCAATAGTCTCACATTTGTCACGATCACAATATGGACACCTCATCCACATCATTGTCCTTCCGAACCAATCCTTCCGAATGGATCTTCCGAATTCCGAATCACCCTTGCATCAATGCTTCACATACATTTGATCCGGTCACCCAATCCAGTTCAGGAATCACTCCATGAAGTGTGTAGTGAAACGATCAATAATCAGGTCCAATCATAATCTTTTCTGGAAAAGAAGCACCCTGACTATCCCCATCACTATCCCCATCTTTTCCAATGAACTCATTGATTGAGTTGTTTCTATTGTGTGGAAGCTTGCGAGGACATTCCATATCATTATGTTCTATGGTATGAATGTTCTAGACCCTCAGGATGACTATCTGAAGGATTTAGGGACGGTTAGTTCTACCCGAAGAGCCATGCAATTTGGAAACATGTTTCAAAGAGTTATTATGGGTCCGTTAATCTTTTTCTTCATTCACAATTTTCCTACCACCCTTGTTCTTTGTTTCCTATGGCCTTTAATTAATATACATGTACCTTGACTACTTCCTAACCATCACAGACTCATTCCCATTCGCTGTTTCTTCCGAATGGTTCAGTATATAAGCTAGCACATTCGCATGTACATTTCCTAGTTCAATTATCATATGTCAACTTGATTTTCTACTCACACTTGCCAAACTCGCTCCCAACTCAACTTCACCAACAACTGTCTATTTTTTGAGTAAGCCCTTCAATTCAACTTTTATTAGTTAAATCCACTTCAAAGAATGTAAGATCATTGACTGTGATCGACATGAACTGCAAAGTTCATTCGATTCACGAGATAGAATCCTTTCGGAATCTCTGTCTCTTCGGAACTATGCACGTTATTCACAGACATTCCGAAAGTCATTCGCTTTTACTGTAGGATTTCCATTTGCTTTCCAAAACCATTCTATTACTATTAGCAATGTTTCCGAACACATTTACTAATCCAACATTCATCCACAACATTTATTGCTATTATTTGGATTCTGACAACATTCTTTCAAAGTGTGTTTAAACCAATATAGATAAGTTTAGAGTACTCACTCAAATGTAAAGTTGCTGTTCAATGTAGTTCACGATGATTTGGCAAGTTGGAGTAGAACAATCAAGTAGACGTACAATAATTGAACTAGGGAACATACATGCGAATGTGCTACTTATATACTAGATGGTTCAGAAGCAGGAGTGAATGGGGAGAAGTCCGTGAGGATTGGAAAGTAGCTAAGGTACATGTATGCTAATTAAAGGCCATAGGAAACAAAGAACAAGGGTTGAAGGAAAATTGTGAATAGAAAAAAAGATTTAATGAACTAGAAATAAATCCTGAAACTTGTTTCCAAATCGCATGGCCCTTCAGATAGAGAAATCTTCATGCCATTCCTTTAGACAGCAACCCTGAACATCAGGAACAAATGAGTCAATACATTGAATAGTATTCCCTGTTACCATAAGTTTCGAAGGTATAGAATCGACCCTGTCATTGAGTTCCTTGAAATAGATGGGGATAATGATTGGGATAGTGCAGGTGCTTCTTTTGTGAGAAAAGAATAATGACTGGACCCGATTTATTGTTTGGTTCATTATGATATTAACCAAGTGTTTCAGGATGTTTGATGGCAAATATATGTGACAAAGGTACTGATGATTCAGATTCCGAATGAATGGTTCGGAGGTAAATGGTTCGGAGGGTTTGGGAGGTGATGTAAGAGATAAATCATGATTGTGACACCCATCCATAGTGTCACGATCACAATTTAGACATTCCATTCATATCATCCTTGTTCTGAAGCGATCCTTCCGAAGCATTTCGTCCAAAGTCTGAAGCAACATTCCCACACTCCCATCACTTTCATCCAACAACTCTGTTATCTATCACTTTGTCACGATCATGATTTATAATCTGTTCCACCTTCCGAACCACCCAAACCACCCATTTCCGAATCAACCCTTCGGAACCCGAATCATCGGCAGACTTGTCACACATAAACCATCCAACACTTCGTCACCCATAACACCTTGAATCATCCTAGCAACATCACAAGGACCCAACCAAGAAATCAGATTCTATTATTAACCTTTCCTCAGAAAAGAAGCACCTACACTATCCCCATCACTATCCCCATCTATTTCTAGGAACTCAATAGGAGGGTCGATTCTATGCTTCTAAAAAGCTTATGGTGACAACACATACGATTCAACATGTGGACGCGTTCATCCCCATCACTCAGGGCTGTCGTTTAATGAGGTGAAACAAGGGTTCGTTTACCCGAAACGACATACAGTTCGGAAACAAGTTTCAGGGTTTGTTTCTAGTTCGTTAAACCCTTCTCCCATTCACAATCTTCATCCCACTCTTGTTCTCTATTCATTATGGTCATTAACTAGCATACATGTACTTTAACTACTTTTCTGATCCTTAATGGACTACTCCCCATTCGCCTTTGCCTCCGAACGTCCCAGTATATAAGTAGCACATTCGCATGTATGTTCTTTAGTTCAATTATTGTATGTCAACTTGACTTTCCACCCATACTTGCCAAACTCACTCCCAACTCAACTTCACCAACAACTGTATATTTTTGAGTAAGCCCTTCAATTCAACTTTTATTAGTTAAATCCACTTCAAGGAATGTAAGATCATTGACTGTGATCGACATGAACTGCAAAGTTCATTCGATTCATGAGATAGAATCCTTTCGGAACCTCTGTCTCTTCGGAACTATGCACTTCATTCACAGACGTTCCGAAAGTCATTCGCTTTTACTGTAGGATTTCCATTTGCTTTCCAAAACCACTCTATTACTATTAGGGATGTTTCCGAACACTTTTACTAATCCAACATCTATCCACAACATTTATTGCTATTATTTGGATTCTGACACACTTCAACTCAAACACTCCATCTAATGAAACAATCCTTGTGAAACAATCATTGGTCAGGTCCAATCATATTCTTTTTTTAGAAAAGAACCACCTTGACTATCCCCATCACTATCCCCATCTTTCATCATAAAATTATTGATTGAGTTATTCATATTCACTCAAAGCTTGCGATGACATGCCATATCATCAGACTTAATGATATGAATGTTCTAGACTCTCATAATTACTCTCCGAAAGATTTATGCATGGCTACCCCTACCCAAAGAGCCACACGATTCGGAAACATGTTTCAGGAGTTGGTGATAGTCTATTATCCCTTTCTTCATTCACAATTTTCCTTCCATCCTTGTTCTTTGTTTTCTATGGCCTTTAATTAGTATACATGTACCTTAGCTATTTTCTGATCCTCACAGACTCATTCCCATTCGCTTTCTCTTCCGAACCCTTTGGTATATAGCTAAACACATTCGCATGTATGTTCCCTAGTTCAATTATTGTATGTCAACTTGATTTCTCTACTCATACTTGCCAACTTGTCCTAAACTCACCTTGAACAACAACTTCATATTTGAGTAAGTACTCCAATTCTACTTTTATTAGTTGAACCCACTTCAAAGAATGTGAGATTATTGGCTGTGATCAACATGAACTGTGAAGTTCATTCGATCTACGAGATAGAATCCATTTGGAACCTCTACCTCTTCAGAACTATTCATTTCATTCACAGACGTTCCGAAAGCCATTCGCTTTTACTGTAGGATTTATCTTCATTTTCAAATACCATTCTATTATCATTAGAAACTTCTCTGAATAGAATTACTAACACTTTACTCATCTACAACTTTTATCACTGATATTTGGATTCTGACACATAGCTGCCCATGCAGCTGTATAGTTTTCAGTCATCTCTGACTGGCAACTATTAATATCTAACTAAATACCTAAGAAGATTTAACTAATAAAACTTCATCCACATACTTATAAGAAAGGGATATGAAAGTTAATCATTAATTGGAATGGATTGAATGAGATTGACCTAGGGAATCAAGCATATATTCTCTATCCCTCATATCCAACACTTAAGCACCTGTCTGGATATCTCGGGAGCAGGGTATATGCATGTGTAGGCAATTCCACAACAATATCATCTTCAAGTACCACAGTCAATGACTCGATTACACCCAGTGCTCAATGTTGTCAAGCTTCTCCTGGCATCCAAAGACCCCATTCCTGGTCGGAAGTCCAAGCCACCACCCCCACCCGAGATTGTGGATGGGGCCAAGCACTACATAGTAGAACAGATCCTCGACAGTTGGTTCCACAGAGGTCAACTACAGTTTCTAACCAAATGGGATGGGTATGGGTACAAAGAGAACACTTGGGTTTCAGAAGCAGACATCTGGCCCCAGACAAAATTTGGGAGTTCTATCAAATACACTCCGGAGCACCTCGGAGGGTTTACTCGACAACCTTTGACACCATTTGTCATGATCATATCCTAACACCTTACACTCTCATACACCTAGTTCCAAACAATACCCTCTGAACAACTCTGAAGATCACCTTCGCCTTATTCCTTCGCTTGTTTTTGATCCGGTCACTCAACACAGTCCATATGACACTCCATTTGATGTTTAGTGAAACAATCATTGGTCAGGTCCAATCATGATCTTTTTTTAGGAAGAACCACCCTGACTATCCCCATCACTATCCCCATCTTTCACAATGAACTTATTGATTGAGTGATTCCTATTCCATCAAAGCTTGCAATGACATCTCATATCATTAGACTCCATTATATGAATGTTCTAGACCCTCAGGATCACTCTCTGAAGGATTTATGGACTATCCGAAGAGCCATGCGATTCAGAAACATGTTTCAAGATTTATTGTTGGTCCGTTAATCTTTTTCTTCATTCACAATTTTCCTACTTCCTTTGTTCTTTGTTTTCTATGGCCTTTAATTAGTATACATGTACCTTAGCTACTTTCTGACCCTCACAGACTCTTTCCCATTCGCTCTCCCTTCCGAATCATTTGGTATATAGCTAGCACATTCACATATATGTTCCCTAGTTCAATTATTGTATGTGTCAGTACCCACGCCACTGAGCCAATCCCCGAACCTCCAGGCCCTGGGGCCTGAACCTCTGGTCACCTCAAACTTGTTTTGTATCTATTTCCATCTCACATTTGATCTCTCTTTGTATAGCTTACTGTCAGGGGACAACCTGTTTTCACCAAATCCTCCACCTTCAAGGCCCTTACACATGCGAAGCACAAGTCCGAGGTGCGGGAACTTCGGTCTGAAGCCTCGGGTCCTTGACCCGAAGCCTCCAAGTATGAACCCGAAGTCTCAGGCTTCTAGTCTGAAACCTCAAACCACCCAAGACCTCCACTAACCTCGGGGTGAAGCCCGAATATCTGATCCAAACCCTCGGCCCGACATCCGGCCTTCGTCAGGGTCGAAGCACCTTATGGGGATAGAAGTCGGGCAGGGTTGACAGCACGTAGGAGTGCCCCTGGTTGGGCATTAGGTAGTCATATATAGTTTTTTCACTAGTAGTGGGGATCCCTAGACTTTTCTCTTTGGATTTCCCCTGTATTAGGTGAGAGTTCCTTTACTGTATTTTCTTGCACACATATATATCTCTTTGGATTTCCCCTCTACTAGATACCTGTGGGCGCTAGGAGGGTTGCCCTTACACTTACAACCCTGACTTTGTTCACCCGATCCCCAATCCCTGAACTCCCTCATATATAAACTACCAACTTGTATACATGTAATTCAGTTCTGATATTGACTAAGATACCCAATATACTTCTACCTCTTAATCCTTATGCTCCTTCGTCCCCTTCATTAAAGGTCATGCCTGAACTTCAGGTGACCTTGGGCCTCATCTGAAATACGGGACAGGACTCTGAGCTGGTGTAGCACATAAGCTGACGCCAAGTCCCATTTGACTCATTCGCTGAGCCTCAGCCCTCCTTGGCAACCTGACCCTGAACCTCGGTTGACTCTATCTTGAGTCCCAGCCCTATCCTTGCATCTGTTCTGATCTAGTTCTTAACAGTATATCAGAACTCTCAAAGCTCAGACAGTCCTTATGACCCCAACCACCTGATCCGCTGCTCAAAATCAAATCAGTAGAGCAACACCCTCCATCCTAGCTCAAAGAGCAAGGAACTCACCTACCCCAACTCCTTTGTTTTGACACCAAAACATGCCCCTTTGCAATCATTCAGTTCCTGAGGGACACATTGAGGAAGTGTCCAATGACCTCGAACCATATCACGAACTCCCCGACGATGATCTGAACCCTGATCTGAACCCTGATCTGAACCCCAACCCAGACCCCGACCATGACCCACCATCTGAGAATGATGCCAATGTCAGAGAATCCCTCACCAAGGCCCTCTCCGAGATTGCAGACCTCATGGGTCCCCAAAAAACTGAATCCTCAAAAGTGAAAATTCGGAAGCCCAATACATTTGATGGCTCGGACCTGAAGAAGCTACGAGGCTTCCTCCTTCAGTGCAAACTGAATTTCTGTGCCTGACCGAAAGCATTTTCGGATGAGTCTGCCAAGGTCAACTGTAAGGGCAACCATCCTAGTGCTCACAGATGCCTAGTAGAGGGGAAATGTCAGAACCCATGCCATTGAACCAAACCTCCAGCCCCTCATCCCCAAACCCCCGTTTGTCAGGGGACAGCCTCCTGTCCACCAATTCTTATTCTTTTCCCTATATATCTTTTATTTTCTATCTCCTTTTCTCTATGGATTCTTTAGTTAATCCTTCTTCATCCTTGTTTCACTGACGGTGATATGACTTACTCATGTCACAGTCACTAGCTATATAGTTTGGCTGCTTAGGTAAGGGATCCTCACCTCATTCTCTTCTGGATCCCCTTACCAGGTATGCACCGATATTGTACTTAGTTTCCTTTTAATCTCAATTGCTTCTGGATCCCCTTACCAGTGTCTGGTTGGCATTGTGGGTAGGCTTTAGGGTTCGAGTCCCTGAGTCAGGCCTAGGGAGAAGGCCAGGGCTGGGTGGTGTCCCGCTGGTTCTAGCTCCTAGCATTGCCCAAGAATCAGTACCCGCGTGAGTTGCCCTTACACCGTTCACCTCAAACCTGTTTCACATCCATCCTATCTGTTTGATCTCTCTTTGCATAGCTTATGACCCTGACCTCGGTCATCTGGTCTCCGATCCCCGAACCCCTCCGTATATAAGCTACTTGTTCATGTACATTAAAGTCAGTTCTGATATCGACTAAGATACCCAAATATATTCTGCCTTTAATCCTTACGCTCCTTCGTTCCCCTCGCTAAGGTCACACCCGAACTTTGGGTGACCTCGGGCCTTGTCCGAAATATGGGACAGGACTATGAGCTGGTGCAGCACATAAGCTGAAGCCAAGTCCCATTCAACCCATTTTCTGAGCTTTGGCCCTGCTTGGCAACCCCACCCTGAACCTCGGTCAACTCTCTATTGAGTCCCAACCCTGTCTCTGCTTCCGCCCCGACTCAGTTCTTAACAATAACTGTTGAGAGGCTGTTTTAGTTTTTTGTCCTATCTATTTCCATGGGTGTCGGGCCATCCTTTGCTGGAGTTGGAATCACCTTTGGGATCTCGGGGACATTCTTTGGAGTGCTCCGAAGTAGACCCAAGGTGTCAGGTGAGGTAGTGTAGGAACGTCCGAAGGCTGAGGTAAACTTCGGTGGTAGGGCTCAGGTGCTGCCTTTTGATACATTTCAACTGGATTCCATAAAGGCTTCATTGGCCTCTCGATTACAGGCCACTCCACAAGCAGCTTGGAACCATTTCTCTGGTTCATCTATATCTGGCATGTGTTCTCCGAGAGTTGCTACCTTATTTTGAATTGCGGGGTCAAGGCCTTTGCAGAATTTGATCACAATGGTCTTGTCATCAGAGTATCCAGCCATTTCTACCAATTCCGAGAACCGATCGATGTAGTCTTTGACTGAATCTTTTCCCTGGTACCAACCGGTGCCTTCTAGCTTAGTAAGTGCCGAGACTTGTTCATTCCTCAGACAGAAGTTTTCTTCAAAGTTTCTTTCAAAGTCCTTCCAGTCCAAGTACTTTTCCCTTTGAGTTTGCGTTCAGTTTGCATTACTTCATTCGAAAACCGAGCTGCTCAGCCAGTTTTGAAGAAGGAGAGGGCCCAGTGGATCCAGACTTGGTCATTTGGAAAGTCCCCCTTGCATATCTGGAAGTAGAGTCTGCAAGAGTTGAGGAACGCATGGCCATTGTTTTGGTCTCCATCGAAGTCCAAAGGAAGGGCCAGTCTCAGCTGTCTCCCTATGGTACTGGCATTCGGTTCTTCGGGTCTCCCATGAGTCCATTTTTGGCCTCAGGTTTGGTTCGGGGATTGTTGCTACATCTCGTGGGTCGATTTCTAATTTTGCCAGGATAGATTTCAAGGCTAGTTGAATGGCATCGGTCTTCATCTGATTCACTGACAACTCCTCTTCCACAGCCCGGAGATGATCTTCTGGTGTATCCATCTCAAGTAGGGAGGGAGGGTCTGTTAAGCGTTCAGAGTTGGGTGTTCCGATGATAGAGGAGGGGTAGTCAGGTGCAGTGCGTATGGGAGAGGTTGCATCCTCTGAGTTGCTATCCTCAATTCCATAGTTACCTATTTTGGTAATTGCTGTCACGATCACAATCTAGGCCATTACATTGTATCTCCTCCGAACCACAATCTCTGAATGCTTCCGAAAGCCTCCTTCGGAACTCCGAAACAATCCTTCCTCCATCCTTTGCATATATTCAATCCGGTCACCCAATCTAGTTCATCAAGCACTCCAGTTGATGTTTAGTGAAACAATCACTGATCAGGTCCAATCATGGTCTTTTTTTAGAAAGAACCACCCTGACTATCCCCATCACTATCCCCATCATTCAGATTCAATCTTTAATTAGTATACATGTACCTTAGCTACTTCCCGACCATCACGGACTCTTTCCCATTTGCTCTGCCTTCCAAATGGTTCGGTATATAGCTAGCACATTTGCATGTATATTCCCTAGTTCAATTATTGTATGTCAACTTGATTGTCCTACCCAAACTTGCCAATTTGCCATAAAATCACCTTGAACAACAACTTCACATTTGAGTGAGCACTCCAATTTTACTTTTATTAATTTAACCCACTTCAAAGAATGTGAGATCATTGGCTGTGATCGACATGGACTGTAAAGTTCATTCAATCTACGAGATAGAATCCTTTCAGAACCTCTATCTCTTCGGAACTATGCATTTCATTTGCAAACATTCCGAAAGCCATTCACTTTTACTGTAGGATTTCTATTCACTTTTGAATGCTATTCTATTATCATTAGAAACATTTTCGAACAGAATTACTAACACCACATTCACCCACAACCTTTATCACTGTTATTCGGATTCTGACAATTGCACTCTGACCACCAGTCCTTCTCTGGAGACTTTTCTACTGTAAGGGCAACCCTCCTAGTGCTCACAGATGCCTAGTAGAGGGGAAATCCAAAGATATATATAGGCAAGGAAATACAATAAAGGGAAACTCTCACCTAGTAGAGGGGAAATCCAAAGAGAAAAGTCTAAGGGTCCCCACTACCAGTGATACAACTATATACAACAACCTAACGCCCAACCAGGGGCATGTCAGAATTGAATTATTAAAGAGAAGTGTTATGAATGAATGCATTGTTAGCAATAACATTAGAAAATGTTTTCACATAAGAAGGATGGTATTCGAAAGTGAAGGGTAATCCTACAGTAAAAGCGAAGGGCTATCGGAATGTTTGCGAAGAAGTGCATAATTCTGAAGAGATAGATATTCCGAAAGGATTCTATCTCGTAGATCGGATGAACCGTGTAGTTCATGCCGATCACACCCAATGAGATTACATTCTTTCAAAGTGTAATCAAATCCAAATTAATAAGTTTTATAGGACTTACTTCAAAATGAAGTTGTTCTTTTCGATTGTTCACAATGAATTGTTGAGCCAAGTAGATCAATCAAGTAGACGTGCAATAATTGAACTAAGGAATATACATGCGAATGTGCTACTTATATACTGGGATGTTTGGAGGCAAGAGCGAATGGGGAGTGGTCCGTTAAGGATCGGAAAAGTAGCTAAAGTACATGTATGCTAATCAATGACCATAGAAAATAGAGAACAAGGGTGGGGTGAAAATTGTGAATGGGAAAAGGGTTTAACAAACTAGGAATAAATCCTGAAACCTGTTTCCGAATCGTATGTTGTTTCGGGTAGACGAACTCTTGTTTCACTTCCTTAAACGACGGCCCTGAGTGTCGGGGATGAACGCGTCCACATATTGAATCGTATGTGTTGTCACCATAAGCTTTTAGAAGCATAGAATCGACCCTCCTATTGAGTTCCTAGAAATAGATGGGGATAGTGATGGGGATAGTGTAGATGCTTCTTTTCTGAGGAAAGGCTAATAATAGAACCTGATCTCTTGGTTGGGTCCTTGTGATGTTGCTAGGACGATTCAAGGTGTTAAGGGTGACGAAGTGTTGAATGGTTTATGTGTGACGAGTTTTCCGATGATTCGGGTTCTGAAGAGTCGATTTGGAAACGTGATGTTCGGGTGGTTCAGAAGGCAGAATAGACCATAAATCATGATTGTGACAGGGCACCCCTATGCGCTGTCAACCCTGCCCAACTTCTATCCCCATAAGGTAATCTATCCCTGATGAAGGCCGGATGTTGGGCCGGGTGTTTGGGTCCAATATTTGGGTTACCCCCGAGGTGGGCTGAGGCCTCAGGCCCTACTCCCGAGGTGGTCTGAGGTTTCGGACCAAAGGCCCGAGACTTCAGACTGGTAATCAGAGGCTTCAGGTCAATGACCCAAGGTTTTGGACTGAGGTTCTCGTGCTTTGGGCTTGTGCTTCGTATGTGTGAAGGCCATAGAGGTGAAGACTTCGGTGATAACAGGTTGTCCCCTGACAGTCTTCCATTCGTCTCCTTCAGCAATTCGGACAAGGTGGTACGCGTGTTGAAGATCAATTTTGGTGTAATACCGAGATTTCTTCGGTGCGTCCAGCAGGTCCAAGGCGAGTGGTAGTGGGTATCGGTCTTTCTTTGTTACCTTATTCAAGCCCCGGAAGTCTATGCACAGTCAGAGTGAGCCATCTTTCTTTTGAATGAAGAGGATTGGTGCCCCATGTGAGGACCGAGAGGGCCGAATGAACCTGTCAAGACCCCACTGCCGAACCGAAGCTCCCGGCCCTTCGGGCCTGAGTCCCCGTTTACCTCAGACACGTTTCATATCCGCCCCACTCGTTTGATCTCCTTTGCGTAGCTTACGACCCTGACCTCGGTCATCCAGTCTCTGATCCCCGAACCCTTCCATATATAAGCTACTCGTTCATGTACATGATAGTCAGTTCTGATATCAACTAAGATACCCCAATACACCTTGCTTAATCTCTACACTCCTTCGCCCCCCTCGTTAGGGTCACACCCGAACTTCGGGTGACCTCGGGCCTCGTCCGAAATACAGGACAGGACTCTGAGCTGGCGCAGCACATAAGCTGAAGCCAAGTCCCACTCAACTCGTTCGCCGAGCCTCGGCCCCCCTCGGCCCCCTGACCCCGAACCTCGGTCGACTCTATATTGAGTCCCAATCCTCACTTTGCCCCCGCTAAGATCTAGTTCTTAACAGAACCCGATGTTCAGGTGTTTGTCAATGAAGGATTGAAGGGTTTCGAGTTCGGACCAAGAGAGTGAGTAGATTGGGGGTTGAGGTGGTTCAGTGCCATCCTCAAGAGTGATCTTGAGGTCATAGGGTCTATGGGGCACCAGAGTGTCCACCCTAGACTTGGAGAATATGTCCCCAAAGTCGTGATAGTCTTCAGGTATGCCTTCCATGTCTGCGGGGGTTGGAGATAAGTCGGCCGAGCATGTTGAGAGCTTGGTCGAGGCCAGGTTGAGGTGAAAGGTCTCGGATCCCTCTAATTTACAGGCATGAGCGAATGCGGCTGCATTGATTAGGGCAATGCGAGGAGCCTCAAGCTTCGGGACGGGTTCAGAGGGTGACTTCAGTTCGGCTGTAGCAGTGTGAACTTTGGTTGTCGGAGATTCGGCGGGATTATCCAGACAGGGTGCTCGGAAGGTAATACTGCCCAATACCCAATCAATCAATGGATTGTAGTGGGTGAGCCAGTTATGCCCAAGCATGGCCAAACAGGACGAGTCTAGCAAAGTGACATAAAGGTCTACGGGAAAAATGTGGTCAGAGGAGAAGTGAATAGGTAGTTCTACTGCTTTGGTGATTATGGAGTTTGTACTACCATCAAATAATCTAAGGGGGATCAGGTCTATGGTTTGGGTTCAGAGGTTGTGTTTACGTACAAAGGTGGATTTGAGGAAACAGTGTGTGGAACCAGAATCTACTAATGCTTTAAAAGGAGTGTTTGGAATGGTTTCGGAGGACAAATTAACTACAAGAGACATAGGACTAAAAAGAGCGGAAGCGTTAAGTCTAACCTCTATGTCGGCACATTCAGGGTCAACGCAACCCTCGGGACATGCAGAGGCTGAAGGGTTGTGGATTAATTTTTTGCCTCGGGGGCCGTAGCCATGGGTTCAGCTTTGGTCTCTGAGGGCTTGTTGGCTGCCTGCGCCGCTCGGGCCTTTGCTGTGGCTCTTGGACACATGTTAGCTTTGTGGTCCATACTGCCACAGACCAAACACAAGTTCAGGTTGAAGCGATGGTGGGGTTCTTGGGGAGTGAGCTTGCCATCGGGCCTGAGCTTACCCGAGAGGTCAGGTCCCTTTGGCTGAGGCATGGAAGGCTTTGCAGCCTCTTTGCCTTTGGCTGAGGTACCTTGCTGTGCCTTTGGGGTTGTGTTCAGGGCCGGGGCAGCCAATTTCTTGGTTCGGTGTTCAGTTCTCGACGATGACTGGGTTGTCTCACGAGCAAGCTCACCTCAACGTTCCCAGTAACATTGGTCAATCCGTTGAACCAGATCTCAGAGCTTATCCAGGGTGTGGGGTTTGTCAAAATGAATCATCTCATCTTTGATTCGCTTCAGGAGGGCAAGATAGGCCTTCCGAAGCAGCGCTTGGTCATTGTTGTCAGAATCCAAATATCAGTGATAAAAGATATAGATGAATGTTGGGTTAGTGAATCTGTTCAGAAATATTCCTAATGATGATAGTGTTGTTATTCTTAGAGCAACCCGAAACAAACCTTGTTATTGTAATTAGTCAATTAGTTAGAGGCCGACGTTTGATCCGCGGATCTGCTGTTGGTACTTAAGCGGATCCCAAGGAACATGACCCCTCAGTGCTTGGAGACACTGAGGTGGTGAGCGCAATTACCCTTCATTGTCCTATTGCTTTAACTAACTACCTAAGTAGGAACTTACTTGTACTACAGTTCTCTCTATTTTATTGCGTCCCTCCGCCAAATATCACAACAGATAGAATGGTTTTGGAAAGTGAATAGAAATCCTACAGTAAAAGCAAATGGCTTTCGGAACGTCTGCGAATGAAATGCATAGTTCCGAAGAGATAGAGGTTCAGAATGGATTCTATCTCCTAGATCGAATGAACTTGGCAGTCCATGTCGATCACAGCCAATGATCTTACATTCCTTGAAGTGGATTTAACTAATCAAAATGGAATTGGAGTGCTTACTCAAAAATATAAAGTTGTTGTTTGAGGTGAGTTGAGGACGAGTTGGCAAATGTGGATGAAAGAATCAAGTTGACATACAATAATTGAACTAGGGAATATACATGTGAATGTGCTAGTTATATACTGAACCATTCGGAAGGAAGAGCAAATGGGAAAGAATCCATGAGGGTCGGAAAGTAGCTAAGTGTCAGAATCCGAATAACAGTGATAAAGGTTGTGGATGAATGTTGTGTTAGTAAATGTGTTTGGAAATGTTCCTAATGATAATAGAATGGTTTTCGAAAGTGAATAAGAATCCTACAGTAAAAGCAAATGGGTTTCAGAATGTTTGCGAACAAAATGCATAGTTCCGAAGAGATAGAGGTTCCGAAAGGATTCTATCTCGTAAATCAAATGAACTTTGCAGTCCATGTCGATCACAGCCAATGATATCACATTATTTGAAGTGGGTTAAACTAATAAAAGTAGAATTGGAGTGCTTACTCAAATGTGAGGTTGTTGTTCAAGGTGATTTTATGACGAGTTGGCAAGTTTGGGTAGAATAATCAAGTTGACATACAATAATTGAACTAGGGAATATACATGCGAATGTGCTAGCTATATACTGAACCATTCAGAAGGAAGAGCGAATGGGAATGAGTCCGTGATGGTCGGAAAGTAGCTAAGGTACATGTATACTAATTAAAGGCCATAGGAAACAAAGAACAAGGGTGGTAGGAAAATTGTGAATGAAGAAAAAGATTAACGGACTAACAATAACTCTTGAAACATGTTTCCGAATCGCATGGCTCTCGGGTAGAATAACCGTCCCTAAATCCTTTGGAGGGTGATCCTGAGGGTCTAGAACATTCATATCATAGAGTATGATGATATGGAATGTCATCGCAAGCTTCCACACAATAGAAACAACTCAATCAATGAGTTCATTGGAAAAGATGAGGATAGTGATGGGGATAGTCAGGGTGATTCTTTTTGGAAAAGGTTATGATCACTCCTGACCAATGATGTGTTTCACTAGACATTAATAAATTGATGCAGGGAAACTGATGAAGAAGCAGGTTGTTGAAAATGATGTAATTGGGGCGTTGATGGTTTGGGGTTCAGACAATCTGTTTGGAAGAGGTGGTTCGGAGGATCCATGATATAGGTGAGGTGTCCATATTGTGATCGTGACAGTTGTAATCAACGAGCGAGGCAAGGCGATAAAATTCAACAAAAAACTTGGTGGCCTTGTGACTATCCTTCATCACAAGGTTTTCAAGGTCTACTTCAGTGTCCGTGACTGCATCATACGGGCCAAAGTTGATCATGAGTTCCTCGGTGAAGCTATCGTAGTTATTGAACCACTCAGGTTCGAACAAAGAGTCATCAGTGAGGTATGGCTCGAAGTAATCAAGAGCCATGCCTTTGAGGAAGGACAGGGTGTAGATGACTTTGGCAGACTCGTCTGAGAATGCTTTCAGTCAGGCACAGAAATTCAGTTTGCACTGAAGGAGGAAGCCTCGTAGCTTCTTCAGGTCCAAGCCGTCAAACGTATTGGGTTCTCGAATTTTCACTTTTGAGGATTCAGTTTTTTGGGGTCCCATGAAGTCCACAATCTTGGAGAGCCTTGGCAAGGGATTCTCCAACATTGGTGTCATTGTCTGACGGTGGGTCAGGGTCGGGGTTGGGGTCAGCATTCAGATTGGGGTTCGGGTCATCGTTGGGGGGTTTGCAATATGGTTTGGGTCATCAGGGACCTCTGTCACAATTACATTTTAGGCCCTCACATGGCTTCTTCTTTGAACCACAACCTCCAAATGCTTCCGAAAGCTTCCTTCAAAAACTTCGAACTACTCTCACCTCAATACTTTGCACATATTTGATTAGGTCACCCAATTCAGCTCAGGAATCACCCCATCAAGTGTTTCATGAAACAATCAATAACCAGGTCCGATCATAGTCTTTTCTGGGAAAGAAGCACCTTGACTATCCCCATCACTATCCCAATCTTTTCCAATAAACTCATTGATCGAGTTGTTTCTATTGTAGTGACATTCCATATCATCAGACTCTATGATATGAAAGTTCTAGACCCTCAGGATCACCATCCAAAGGATTTGCATATGGTCATCCCTACCCGAAGAGCCATGCAGTTCAGAAACATGTTTCAAGAACTATTGTTGGTCCATTGATGTTTTATGATTTTTCTGCCACCTTTGTTCTTTGTTTCCTATGGCCATTAATTAGTATACATGTGCCTTAGCTACTTTCCGACCTTTACGGACTCCTTCCCATTCACTCTCTCTTCTGAACAGTTTGGTATAAAAGCTAGCACATTCGCATGTATATTCCTTAGTTCAATTATTGTATGTCAACTTGATTTTTTCACCCAAACTTGTCAGCTTGTCCTAAAATCACTTTGAACAACAACCTCGTATTTGAGTAAGCACTCCAATTCTACTTTTATTAATTTAACCCACTTCAAAGAATGTGAGATCATTGGCTGTGATCGACATGGACTGTAAAGTCCATTCAATCTATGAGATAGAATCCTTTCTGAACCTCTATCTCTTCGGAACTATGCATTTTGTTCACAAATGTTCCGAAAGCCATTCGCTTTTACTGTAGGATTTATATTCACTTTCAAATACCATTCTATTATCATTGGAAACATTTCCGAACAGAATTATTAACACCACATTCATCTACAACTTTTATCACTGATATTTGGATTCTGACAACCTCCTCGATATGTCCCTCAGGAACTGAATGATTGCAAAGGGGCATGTTTCAGTGTCAAAACAAAGGAGTTGGGGTCAGTGAGTTCCTTGCTCTTCAAGCTAAGACGGAGGGTGTTGCTCTACTAATTTGGTTTCAAGCAGCGGATTGGGTGGTTGGGGTCATAAGGACTGTCTGAGCTTCGAGAGTTCTGATATACTGTTAAGAACTGGGTCAGAACGGAGGCAGAGATAGGGTTGGGACTCAGTATAGAGTTGACCGAGGTTCAGGGTCGGGGGGCCAAGGGGGGCCGAGGCTCAGCGAATGAGTCGGATGGGACTTGGCTTCAGCTTATGTGCTGTGCCAGCTCAGAGTCCTGTCCCATATTTTGGACAAGGCCTGAGGTCACCCAAAATTCGGGCGTGACCTTAGCAAGGGGAGCAAAGGAGCGTAGAGATTAAAGGCAGAAGTATATTTGGGTATCTTAGTCGATATCAGACCTGACTTTCATGTACATGGATAAGTAGCTTATATATGGGAGGATTTGGGGATTGGGGACCAAATGACCGAGGTCAGGGTTGTAAGCTACAAAGGGGGAAGATCAAATGCAAGGTATGAATAGGTAAAACATGGTGGTGTCAGAATCCAAATATCAGTGATAAAAGTTGTAGATGAATATGGTGTTAGTAATTCTGTTCGGAAATGTTTCCAATAATAATAGAATGGTATTCAAAAGTGAATATAAATCCTACAGTAAAAGCAAATGGCTTTTGGAACATTTGCAAACAAAATGCATAGTTCCGAAGAGATAGAGGTTCAGAAAGGAGTCTATCTCGTAGATCAAATGAACTTTACAGTCCATGTCGATCACAGCCAATGATCTCACATTCTTTGAAGTGGGTTAAATTAATAAAAGTAGAATTGGAGTGCTCACTCAAATATGAGGTTGTTGTTCAAAGTGATTTTAGGACAATGTCAGAATTCAATTATCAAAGATAAATGTTATAGATGAATGTAGTGTTGGTAATAACGTTCGAAAATGTTTCCACATGAATAGAATGGTATTCGAAAGTGAATAGGAATCCTATAGTAAAAGCAAACGGCTTTTGGAATGTTTGCAAAGAGGTGCATAGTTCTGAAGAGATAGATGCTCCGAAAGGATTCTATCTCATGGATTGGATGAACCTTTTAGTTCATGCCGATCACAGCCAATGGTGTTACATTCTTTCAAAGTGTATTCAAACCCAAATTGATAAGTTTTATAGGACTTACTTCGAAGTGAAGTTGTTGTTCAAGATAGTTCATGACGAATTGTTAAGTCAGAGTAGATCAATCAAGTAGATGTGCAACAATTGAACTGGAGAGCATACATGCAAATGTGCTACTTATATACTGGGAGGTTCGGAGGCAAGAGCGAATGGGGAGTAGTCTGTTGGGGATTGGAAAGTAGCTAAGGTACATGTATGCTAATTAACGACGAAACCTGTTTCTGAATCGTATCTCATTTCGGATAGATGAACCCTTGTTTCACTTCCTTAAACAACGACCCTGAGTGTCAGAGATGAACACGTCAACATATTGAATTGTATGTCTTGTCACCATAAGCTTTTAGAAGCATAGAATTGACCCTGATATTGAGTTCCTAGAAATAGATGGGGATAGTGATGGGGATAGTGTAGATGCTTCTTTTCTGAGGAAAGGCTAATAATAGAACCTGATCTCTTGGTTGGGTCCTTGTGATGTTATTAGGATGAGTCAGGGTGTCAAGGGTGACAGAATGTTGAATGGTTCATGTGTGACGAAATTGTCGACGATTCGGATTCTGAAGAATTGATTCAGAAGAATGTTGTTCAGATGGTTCGGAAGGTGGAGTAGGACACAAATCATGATTGTGACAGACAAGTTGACAAGCTTGGGTA
The DNA here is from genome assembly GCA_003314545.1 of Ramaria sp. MG151. Taxonomy (NCBI): domain Eukaryota; kingdom Fungi; phylum Basidiomycota; class Agaricomycetes; order Gomphales; family Gomphaceae; genus Ramaria; species Ramaria sp. MG151. Next base: position 29,390 of record QMFG01000332.1, on the reverse strand, counting down.
GAAAAATCAAGTTGACATACAATAATTGAACTAGGGAATCTACATGCGAATGTGCTAGCTTTTATACCAAACAGTTCGGAAGAGAGAGTGAATGGGAATGAGTCCATGAAGGTTGGAAAGTAGCTAAGGTATATGTATACTAATTAAAGGCCATAGGAAATAAAGAACAAAGGGGGTAGGAAAATGGTGAATGAAGAAACGATTAACAAACTGGAAATAAATTATGAAACATGTTTCTGAATTGCATGGCTCTTCGGGTGGAGCTAACCGTTCCTAAATCATTCAGAGAGTGACCCTGAGTGCCTAGAACATTCATATCATAGAGTCTGATGATATGGAATGTTATCGCAAGCTTCCACACCATAGAAATAACTCAATCAAGGAGTTATTTGAAAAGATGGGGATAGTGATGAGGATAGTCAGGGTGCTTCTTTTCCAGAAAAGATTATGATCAGACCTGGTTATTGCTTGTTTCATTAAACACTTAATGAAGTGATTCCTGAACTGAATTGGTTGACCAGATCAAATGTGTGGGAAGTATTGAGGCAAGGGTGATTCGAGATTCCAAAGGAGGCTTTCGGAATTCTTCAGAGCATTATGTTTCGGGATTGAAACAATATAATATCCTAAACTGTGATCGTGACAGGTGGTTGGGGATTCGGGCCTGGAGGTCCGAGGGCTTGGGAATTGGCCGAGAACAGGCTCTGACAGGGTTCTGGTGCCATAAGTGAGTCTCTGCATCTCTTATTTTTTCTATTTTTTTTTTAGCTTTTTGCTCTCACATGCCAGTGCAGTCCTTATTAAGGTAGAGGTCACCAGGAACTGGCATCCCTTACATAAGCATGAAGCTCATTTTCTTCAAATCACTATTAGATATTATCTGAGGGATAAATATAAATTTAGCTCCTAGAATATGTTTAGTATACAGTATTACTGGCTAAGATCTGTTGCAGAGATTTCAGAAAAAACAAACACAAAACTGAGTAATTAGTAGCAATTTTAAAATACCAATAAAATGGAATAATTTTTTTAGTAATTCCTAGGAAATTCCTAGAATTTTTCATTTTTCATGAAGAAAAATTTCCAGGTCTTGTGACCTCAGCTATTCACCATAAATGGTCTTTGGTGCACTTTCCCAGGCCTCAAAATCCAGATAAAGATTTGAGTTCAGATTTTATTCCAAACAAGTTGGAGAAAGCTACAATGCAGAATTATATTTTTGCTACAGTGTTAAAACAAAAAAAAATTATTATGACTAATCTCCAGGCAAATTCTAGCATTTTTCGTTTTTTTTTGCAAAGAAATTTTGTGCTCACAAGATGTAGGCGCCTATATTACATCAAGATGCCGGTTCCTGACGGCCTCTTAGCCCCTTCATGTCGGAGTGGAGTGAGGGCTGTATGTTTTCATTTTCCAAACGGCTCATACTTTCTTCCTAAACGGATCAAGTTGTGTGCTGCTGGCAGTAGGATCTTTAGGCGCGTGTCAGTAAAATTCCAATTTCTGGATACTGTTAAATTGCCATCCACGCATAAACACGTCAGCATCTATGGACTGTGGGCGTCAAAGGATGGCTATGGGCCATTAGAGTTAGTTTGCTGATCGGTCCCTGAATCCGGGGTTTCTTGCTATATCCGGAAAGTGTTATAAGTCTGAAATTTGTTGTCAGATAATCACTATTGGTGAGAAAATTTTCATTGGGTGACAACACGGTATTTCATACCTTCACACGGTTCAAACTTCGATATATTTTAGGTCTTGACGACGGATAATACAATGTAAAAGCCCCGAGTTTCTTCATATCGCTTCCAGGTACGCCTTATAAGATTAGACACCTCAAGCGATACTAAGATATTAGACCCTAGTGCCACATCCGATCGTTCCCCGTTAAAGTACAGTGTCAGGACAGTCGTCGACAGTGTCTGTTCAAACTTTTATTTCATTTTCTTCATTGTAGTGGCATCCTCTGTCTTGCCGACGAGTAGTGAATTCCCGGCATGTCGCTGGGGTCGTCCAGGTCACTTGCTTTATGCCGGAACATCCTTGCCATTGTCCTCGTTTTCCTCACATGCTTCCGACACGCAGCAGCAGCCCCAATGGTTCCAGTCGTTACTATTCCTCCGGGCGCAGGAAATATTACCGTCGTTGACCCCACGACCCGCCAACCGATACCCCAGTTCCCCGCCACAGACGGCGGGTCGGGAATACTGAATCCAATTCTGTGGGCAGTCTTTGGTAGTATGGTGGGTGCACCATTGGGCGTAGGTGGGGTGAGGGCGGGATATATGGCCACGGGATCAGCTGTGGGATTTGTAGCTGTCGTGTCAGGTGAGTTGGGTGAGTTTATATATGTATGCAAGGTGCTGAAGTGCACGTTTGAATGGAGTGTGGGCTGCCTTCATAAACGCATTGCCAATGCCACTGGCAGCGACGCCTAACACGGCGGATCTGATACTAACAATTATACTGATAACTGGTTTTTTCTTCTTCACTTTTCTCGGTGCCTTCCTCCGCTTCATGCACCCGCTGGGCCTCTGCTTACTCGGTGAGTTGTCAGGAGCTTTGAGAAATAACGGTTCATATATGCGTCGTGCAGGTGCTACTGGTGGCACGTCACTGGCGATGCGAGTGCTTATTTTCAAGAAGGACCTGTTGTTCCCCTTATGGCTATACCCGCTTCACGTCCTGCTGCTCGGCCTCAGTGCTCTCGTAGGGGGAATCCTGATTTTCTGGAAGCGTCGTGTGATGGTTGTAAGCCTCTCAAGCATGGTTGGAAGGGATGGTCCCGCTCACCCTAGTGTAGATCCTGGCGACGTCCCTCATATCGACATTCTTATTTGGACTTGCGTTTGATCTTATTCTGAATATCAAAGCACCACAGCAACAGGGCATGAGCCGTGGACTCAGGCTACTCATGGATCGGAACGCAGCACACCTGGCCGTACGTGCGTGTTACAAAGTATAGGTGTTTGGTTCTCTGAAATCATAGCAGGACATTCTGGGAACGCATTACGAACCTAAGCTCAAGACACAAGTAATTTTGAGTGGCTCGCTAGGGCTCGTGTAAGTGCTTGCAAGTAACGAAGTGTGATGTGCCAGCTGAAGTTAAGCGCAGACCCGTGTTCGCGTATACACAGCACCGGCTATTCCCAGGGCCATTTACCTATAGTCTCTGGCAGGAGGAGGAGGATGAGCGGGCGTCGTCGCTGCATACGGTGAGCGAAGGGTTGGACTGGGCAGGACGGCCCGTGTTCACAGGCTCTTGGAGAGGGCAGCGGGCTGTCTCAAGTCTGGCCGTGCCAGTAGCTGGTGCGGCGGAACACAGTCGGTTTAGTACATGACGTCGAGGGGAAGAAGGGGGGCCGCGGACGTATTCGGAGGGAGTCACGTGGTGTGAATATAATTTACCCATCACGGTAGATATACCGCTGCGCATCTGCATCTTTGTCAGCGCGTCTGCTAAGTTTGTCCTGCCAAGCTATGGTCTCTTGTGGGTGACAGGTACAGCGTCTGAATGGGGTGCCTGGGATGGAAATCGAATACAGCTAACCTCACACTCCCTTTCCCTCCTCGTCGACAAGCTTTTCAATGCCCCGCTCACGTCGTCCCCCAACGTCGCAGTCCAGTCGCTCATCGACTGCTGCTGACGACTATGCCTTCTCCACCCCGGGGACCGCTTCGTCCTCCTCATCACCCTACTTCACATCTGACAACCCACAGCCTCTTCCCGCCGCACTCCACGCTCACTACGCTCACTTTCAGTATTCAGAAGACCAGGACACTCTCGACGGTGTCGTCGAAGAGGAAGAGGATGTAGAAGAGGAGAGTGACGAAGATGTCTTCGCGTATCTCCCCCCCACAACCGCGGACCAGCAGGCCGACGCTGCCCTGATTGCCCAGTCCCAGTTCCAGTTCCACCTACCCCATACCCCCCAACAGGCAGAGTCCCCCCCACAGACGACATCTTCCTTTGACCATTTCCCCCAAGGCCCTGACGCCCTTCACATGCGTCCCGTAACAACTCAGTCTCTTCCCCAAAATGACGCCTCACCTCCCTACACCAATCCCCGCTCTCCGATACATCTCAATACCTCTGCCCATGGCATCAAACAACTCCACGTTTCCCTCCCGTCACCCATCCCAGGGCCCTCGCAGCCCCTCCAAACCTATTTCCTCCCAGGCTCTGCATATGACAATCCCTACCAGTTCACTCTTTCGCAAATGTCTAGTTCCGTTCCCCCTTCGACCCAGGGTTCCACCTTTACCGGTTCAGAGGGTCTAAGACATCGCCATAATATAAACGTAGGCGTCATCAAGCGCACCAAGAGACGTGACAAAGACGTGGATCAGAAGTCAACAGACGACCCCGATTACATCTACAAGAAACCTAGCGCTAACATTGAGGGCTCCTCCTTGGCGAAGCTCGTTAGCAGCGATCTAACCAGTCTGGAATACGCCAGGCGTTCTCGTAGACTTGAAGACGGCGCTCTAGACGAACTCGATGGTGCCTGGAGCAATAGAGAGGGCAGCATCAAGTGAGTGCCTGCGCGTTTGCTGTATTTATTGGGTTTTCGCTCATTTTGACTCAAGAATGGAATATGATCTCGATGCTATTGAGGAGGACTCCCCTTATCCGGAAGTGCGCGCTAGTGTCAGCAATGTGGATGACCCAGAGATGCCTGCACGTGAGTTACATTTCCCCCCTTTTGTGCTATAATCGAACCACCTTGTCACTAGTAACACTACGGATGTGGGTGATCGGCCTCTTCCTCTGCGTTATTGCCTCCGCGATGAATGTATTTTTCAACTTCCGGAGTCCCGCACCTGCTGTCATTCCCCTTGTCCTTGTGTTTGTAGTCTTCAAGTTTTCTCTCGTCCACGCTCACCTCTGTCCAGACTGCTGTCGTATCCCGCTGGTAAACTTGCCGCGTATACACTTCCGATCGTGACGTATCACATCCCGCTCCCCAAACCTTTGGGCGGGTCTTTTGCATTGAGCCTTAATCCTGGTCCATGGAATATCAAAGAGCACGTGCTTGTGTATATCATGTCGAATGGTGAGCTCTCTTAGCCTGTCTCTCCGTTCTAGCACTGATGAAGCTGCGCAGTCGCGATCAGTGCGCCGTGTGAGTATCCTTTATGTTATCCTTTGGATGGCGCTAACTCCCGCTAGTCGCCATGAATGCGATTGTCGTGGGCGAGATTTACTATCACATCCGGCTCGGATTCTGGTATGTCCCTAGAGTTCCGGAAGTGCAGCGATGCTCATTGTATCCTGATTGAAGGTTCAACCTCACCCTGATTCTTGCGACGCAGCTGACAGGCTTCGGGCTCGCTGGACTCTGCCGCCGGTTGCTTGTGTACCCTGCCTCCATGGTTTGGCCGCAGAACCTCGTCGCGTGCACACTTCTCAACACCCTCCATGCTGAGGACGACGCGACGTCCGGTGGGATCACTAGATATCGCTTCTTTATGTGGGGCATTGCCGGGGCGTTTGTGTTTTTCTTCTTGCCAGGTGAGCGGCCAGTGTGCTTGTAGAGGGAGGGCGCTTATACTGTGTTAGGGTTCCTGTTCACGGCGTTGAGCGTTTTTTCGTGGGTATGCTGGATAGCACCGAGTAAGCCTTGAGCAAGGCTATACTGTGTAGTGGCTGATGGCGTGCATATGCGCGTACCTTGGCAGATAATGTAGTTGTGAATCAACTGTTCGGTGTCTCCTCCGGCCTTGGCATGGGAATCCTGACATTCGACTGGGTAAGTTAATATTGAAGTATTGCAGCGTGTACTCAGCGTCGTTGCAGACGCAGATTGTTTGGGTTGGTAGTCCGTTGATGATGCCGTGGTGGGCAGAAGTGCATGTTTTCATCGGTGAGTTGCGATCTCAGCTGCGACTGATCTTATCGCCGCTGATGGCTGATGTTGATTGCCTTGCAGGATTTGCAATTTTCTTCTGGGTGCGTTTCCTCATCATTCCTCGTACAATTTCTTTCCATTCTGACAGCCTTCCCCCCTCCTTTCACCTGTAGATTATTACCCCTCTACTATATTATACCAATGTATGGAACCTCAGCTACTTCCCCATGGCTGAAAGCATGCCCTACGACCGCTTCGGGCAGCAGTACAACGTCTCCCGCGTCCTCACCGCGGACAATCGCTTCAATGTCACGGCATACAATGAATATTCTCATCTTTACCTCCCTGCAACATATGCCATGACATATGTCCTGGCACTCGCATTGTTCACGTGTGTGATCGTGCACACTCTGTTGTACCATGGGCGCAGTTTGTGGCTCGGGTTCAAGAAGATGAAGGTAGAGCCGGACGATATTCATGCGAAGTTGATGAGTCATTATCCTGAAGTGCCGGATTGGTAAGTGGACCTTTGGAGGCTCAGTGAGGCCTCGAGCTTACCGCGTGTGAAGGTGGTATCTTTCCGTGTTTGTGGTGTTTTTCTGCCTCGCGATCGTTGCTGCCGAGGTTAGTGATAATTGTGTGGAACTGGAAGTTCAGCTCATGGCGTGACGTCAGGTATGGCATACAAACGTGCCCATCTGGGCACTTATATTGGCGCTTGTCCTCCCCGTTATGTATGTTTTGCCCTCGGGCTTCATCTTTGCAATGACAGGGCAGCCGGTGCGTGAATGTCTAAGGAATTTCAGATGAAGTTGATCCCGATGTATGTGTGCGGTGTAGATCACCCTGAACCTTCCGGCGCAAATTCTGCCCGGTTTACTTCTGCCCGGAAACCCCCTAGCTAATATGGTGGGTAGGCGCACAATCACTGTAGAGTGCCGCTGACACTGTGTCAGGTGTTTAAATCTTACTCGGTCCAAACACTGAACGAAGCAATTTATTTCACACAAGACCTTAAGCTGGGGCATTACATCAAAGTTCCTCCGCGCGCCACCTTTCTAGGTACGTCATGACTGCCCTCGTTTGGGCCTCTCTTGCGCCACTTGGCTAAATACGTGACGTGTAGTACAAGCTGTAGCGACTGTCATCGCGGCATTCACACAGGTTGGCGTCAAGGAGTGGATGTTCAAGAATATTCCAGACATTTGCACAGTGAACCAGAAAAGCTCACTCACATGTCCGCATAATCAGGTCTTCTTTACAGCTTCAGCCATATGGTAGGTTTACACTGTAGTTATTCCTTTGATCCATTGTTCCCAGTATTCAAACTTCCTCCATCCTTTTCACTTTAAACTTCCTTTGTTCTCCGAAAAGCACGGTTGCTAATTGATGTGCATGCGACAGGGGCCTCATTGGACCACAGCGGCAATTCGGCGAAAAATCAATTTATCACCCTCAGTTGTTTGCACTCATTATTGGCGCGATCCTACCAGTACCTTTCTGGCTATGGCAGCGTCGCTTCCCCAAGACGCGGCTCAAGTTTATAAATATCCCTGTCGTGCTTAACGGTGTACAATGGATCCCACCTGCGACTGGCATCAACTATTCGTCTTGGTTTGCTGTGGCGTTCGTGTTCCAGTATCTTATCAGGAGGCGTAACTTCCCATGGTGGTCGAAGTTCAATTATGTGTGTGACTCCCTTCTGAGTCGGGAGAACACCTTGCTGATAGATCATCGTAGGTGACGAGCGCCGCTCTCGATTGTGGGACGACGATCTCTCTTCTTTTTGTTTTCTTCACACTACAGGTACGTCGCTCTTTCGTCTTCCTGATGAACTTACCGAGTATCATTATTTGCAAAATAGTTCATGAATGGAGGCGTAAACCTCACTTGGTGGGGAAACGACGTGTATAAAAACACGGCTGACTTCCAGCGTCTGGCGCTGCGCCAAGTACCACCTGGTGGTATCTGACAGGCAGGCAGGCAACGTCCGGCGGTGGCAATAGGTAACATTTCCTTGTTTTCATTTTCATTCTTTCGGTACCAATGGATTAGTATGAAATCTACTCGTCGTGTAATCATGCATGGCGTTTATCTGTCGTTTAGATCATCTCGTTTTCATCTTCTACGTTTTTTTATTGTTTGTCGTTGTACGGATGCCAGAATTAGTGGAGACAAAAATATCACCATTGAGCCTCCGCCATGGGGGTGGAAATATTTTGCCTGGCTGCTTGCTTTCTGAATGGACAGGCTAGAGCGCGATTGTACGCGGAATATGCCTATTAGCTTGACAAGAGAGCTGCAAACTTTCAAACTTTCATTAGTAAAGTTACGGTTATGAGAGTGAATGGCATAGTGCTATCTGTTAAAATAAATTACATGATAAGAGAGCAATACAAGCTAGAGCAGCCAGCACAATTGTGGACCATGTCTCATGAACCGTCGTGATATCATCAAGGCTACAGTGTGCCATTTTAGCCAAGTCAATTGGCATAGTCAAAGTCGGTAAACAGGTGTCCATGAGGATCAGGGCCCTGAACGCCATAATGCCGGACATCATTCTCCTGGTAGCTTTCGAATCTGTAATATGATGAGATCAAGCCTATTGGCCACATAAGTAGAGCACTTACGCGCTGGTATCTCCGTCCCCAGCTATATTAGGCAAAAATGGTGCAAGCACCTCTTTGCGGTAGAGCTGGTCCCATACGACTTCGGCAAACCATGGGTGCGCAAAGATATCCTCAGTCCCGTACTTCATGTTCCCATAGCGCTCTGATAGGTCTCGACGTAAGAAACACTTAATGAGGTCGATCGCATGTGGTAATAAGCCAGCGGGGTATGAGACGTCTCCCCGCTGTATGCGTCCGTAGAGCTCTATCGGATTAGGATCCTCGGAGTGGAACGGTGGATAACCTGCTAACATTTCAAATATCAGGATGCCCAATGCATACCAGTCTACAGATTTATTGTAGCAGTTTTGAGCAACGACCTAAATATTACCTCAGGATACGCTGACAAGGTAACGGCAACAAAATCTACTGACCTCCGGCGCCAGATAGTCAGGAGTTCCACAAAGGGTCCAAGTGATGTCTTTCACAACCTTGGCAAACCCGAAATCAGTGAGCTTGATGTGCCCATCAGCATCAAGCAAAATGTTCTCTGGCTTCAGATCGCGGTAAATGATATCCTTAGAATGCAAGTAATTAAGCGCCAGCGCAACTTCAGCAGCATAGAATTTTGCCACCGGGTCCGGAAATCGCTGCCAGGTTCTGCAGTCAGAATTTCTCTCCACAGGCAAACCAGCCAGAAACAAACCTTGGCTTTGCGTAGCAAAGCGAAGAGCTCTCCACCGGCCACAAAGTCCATGACCATGTATAGGTTTGTAGAATCTTGAAACGCTCCCCATACATTAACAATGAAGGGACAGTTGACTTGAGTGAGTAAACGCTTCTCGTTCTTGGTGTGCTCCACTTGTTTCGTGCGGACGACCTTCTCCTTGGCGAGGACCTTCATAGCGAAAAACCGCTGATTCATTTGATTCCGTACTGTCTACTGCTCAGGAAAGTAGAGAAGGGTTGAGTAGACGGTTACGTACCGAGATGGACTCGACCGAAACTCCCTGTGCCCAAAGTGCACTCGATCACGAAATCGGAGAGCATTTGGGTGGGAGCGGAGAAGCTTCTCATGGAGTTGGGAGAAGAAACATCGCATTCGTCGCTGAAAGACGTGCGAGCCGTGGTAATTGACGGTGCCAGTGATGGCGAGGATGGGCTTGATTGAGAATGTAGTGAGCTGTGATGCTGATGTGTGAAGGTATGGATCTTCTGGATCTTTTCGGCCATTCGAGATATCATGGTGCGGGCGAGAGTGCAGTGGTGAGGGGAGACCGAGACGCCAGCTGCAGACCCTTCCGTTCGCACCTTCGATTTCCCATTGTTTGATTGACAGAATTCACAGCCAAGGAGGCTGCCGAACTTCCGGCGCTAACCGAGATAAGCAACAATGGGCTATCAGGGTAAAGATTAGGAACAGAGTTTAATAAATGGCTCCATGATTACTCTACTAGTTTACTCTACTATTGCAACTAGTACAACTTAGGGTAGACACACCTACTCGACTTAGACCTTGACTACACCGATGCTCTGTGCTCGCTCCAGGAGTCCCTTCACTCGTCGACTCAGCTTTTCCGCCTCCATTTTCCGTTCCCACACTTGGTGCGCAGGCGTCCGCTTCTTTGGCATCCATACCTTCCCGCTTTCTGTTCGCTGTTTATTCAGTGTCGACAAGTCTATGACCCGCCGAGAAGAAGAGAAATGTATGACGTCACGGTAGAGTAACTTCGTCTCTGTCGCGAGATTTCGCAGAGTCGCTGGCGGACGCGTTGATCTTTCCTCTAGGTCCGAGTCATCAGAATCAGATGGCGTGAGTGACCGGTCCAATGGGGGCGTTGGAGGACGGATATTTGCGTGCAAAGGAGGCAAAGCCTGGATCTCTTTCAACAGGTCATATCCCTTGAGATACGCGTTTTCCTCGCGTAGAAATCGAACAGCGCCACGGAGCGCGTCGATCTGCGGCGGATGTCAGTGACCGACAGACTCTGAAGGATGTCGGAGCTCACCTGCTCCAAGAGGTGCGAAGTCTCCAAATTCCCTTCGACAGCAATAGTTTCATTGTCCCCTTGCTGTGTCCCGGATGCTGCGAAAAGTTGTCACATAACAACACTATGTGGCTGTAGATCTACTAACCTTGTCTCTCGGGTCCAGGGGCTGCCACTTTGAGCCTTGCATTTTCCTGTTCCAGAGAATCTATTTCTGTCTGCAGTTGATCCATGGCGTCCTCGTAAGCACGTTCCTGCTTTCGCGCCTTTGAAAGCTCGTTTTCAAGGTCAGTGATGGTATCGGCCTGCCTCTTGACAGCCTCCATTCGCCTCTCTATCAACTCGATCTTAACACCGGATTCCTGAATACTCTGGTCCTGTCACACACATGAAATAAGTAGATGGCGCTGGTAATGACGCTGCCACCTACTCTAGTCTTAATGCCGCGGATTAGATCCTGCATCTCCTCGTTAAGCTGTGCGACCTTCCTCTCAGCTTCAACGTTCACCGCAATGCTAGACTTGATTTCTTCTATCCGATGAACCCAAGGAGCAGTTCCCGTAACTGATGGAATGTAAACAACTGGCATTGCAGCAAGATATGAGTGACAGTACTTTTAACGACATTGTCCGCTTCTAAAGCCAGGGGGAGGACCGCCCCTCCATCCTGTATGAGTTGTACGATGGACTCGGTAACATCCTTCCACGACGGGGGAGCCGCATCCTTGCGACCCATGGTTGCCGCAGTAATTTCGCGAACAATACTAAGGACAGCACCAAGCTGAAAAGGGTGTTTCGCAGCCCGGACATCCGCCAGGTAACCGTTGATCGACTGTGCGAGCTTGGAGGGCTTGACGTTTATCGCCCGAAAAAATGGCCAGCCGAAAACGACTCACCTGGATGGCAAAGTCAACTCCCTTTGAAACCAAGATAGTAAGAGAGTTAAGCTGTGGGAGCAGATGTGCCTTCAGAGCCGCCGTTTCTTGAAGCATATCCTCGATACGCTTTACAAGTTTCCTGGGACATGGTAATTAGTAACTAAAAATACGAATATCGGAGAACTAACTTAGAGATCAACTTTGCGCTTTTACATTGGTCAAGGAGACGCTGCAACGGCTCTAGCAACTCGGTATCAGACTCTCCCCATTCTACCAGGACATCTATGAAAAAAATGTGAAGGTCCAATCGCGGAAAATAAGAATAAAAATTCACCCTCATCTTTCTGAATGGTCTGGATAGCAGTCTTGGTCAACCCGATCGCGGCAGAAAACATGTCCAGGTCATTATCAAGAGAAAGTACCATATCCAACTCGCGTTCACCCAGGTCAAAATCAAAGCCAGAAAAGTATGTCTCGCCGAGATGTTCAAATTGTGCCAATATCCTACAGATGTGTCAGGGCGATAATAAGATGGATTGGTAATGGACACTGAACTTGCTGACATCACTGACGCATTCCAGCTCCCTGAATTCCTCGCGCTTGAGAAGGTCGATGTGCATATCAATCCTTTTTTCAATGGGTGCAATTTCAGGGTAGACGCGTCCAATTCCCAAGAAAGAATCGACATCACAACGGCGTAACACAGCCGCGAAGCGCTTCGCGAGCGTTGATAAATGGGATATTCGTCCTCTCATCTTTCAAATTGAAATCAAGAACATGTGAAAGGTTCATAGAACAGCCAAACATTACCTCGCATACCCCAACAAGACTTTCGGAGACAGGGCCGCTGAGGGAATCGGGTAGTCCATGGGTATGTGCTACAACGTTGTTGATGAGATCCGCTTTCAAGGCCATCCTTTGGAAGAAAAGGTAGCAGCTTGTCGCATCACTGTCTGTCTCGATGTATAGTTGAGGTAGGTACGGCTATTCGCACCATCAGCATTAGTGCAATGTAAGGAAATATTCTATCACACCTGCACGATGCTGAGAAGTTCGCGTGCTTCTCTGGCTTCGATCCTTCGGAGCTCGAGATCAATAGTCTTTACTTGACTCTTCGAAACAGACGACTGTAGCTTGAGGTTCATGGACATGATCTGCGAAGCTTTAGATGCCTGCGTTGCTGACTCAGTTTGCGCAGACTGTGTCTCAGCACGGAGGGTGTCGAGTTCCCTGCAATATGAAGAGCTTCACATCAAAATTTGATCGTAAGATTCATGAGAAGACTGACGATTGAAGCTGGAGAACAAGGTCTCGGAACTGATTGATGGTCCCCTCGTAGTCTTCAAGTGACGCAGTTAAGTCCTTGATTTTATTTGACTGCTCGTGGACTTCCATGTCTTTTGCATCTGTAAAACAGTTGTATTTTGTCCTTCCAAGCACTATCTGAGTAGTGTGTCTTACCAAGATCCTCCTGTAACGCCTTTTCAGTCTCTGTATGTTGTTCCTCAAGTTCATCCGCCAACTCCTTGAGCATCTCGAGCTCTTCGATGGTGAGCCGCATTTCCTCGATTTTCTTGCAAAGAACCGTTTCATTTATTATGAAACAAGCAAGAGTTGATAAACACACCTCCCCAAGTTCAATATTTCGCGCTGTGAGTTTCACCAACATTTCCTCAGCTTCAAGAGCATCATCGAGCTGCTGCTTTAGGTCTTCAACCTGCATGTCAGCAGTGCTGAGTTTTTTAAGAATAGCCTCATAGTCCGCTAAATAAAATCAATACAAGTTCATCACCAGATAAAGTGGAAAACAGTACCATGAAGCTCATCGACACTGGCCAAGTCCCGCTCAAGCTCTCCTATCTTCCTTCGTTGCTCCGTTTCGGTTTCCACTGAGAGATCTCGTAATCTAGATATCAAAACCCTGAATCAAAACACAGGAGTATCTGGTACCATTATATCTACCTCATTAAGGCCTCCTTTAACCGCTCGTTTTGTCTCTCCAACTGAATGAATGCCAATCTGTCCTTGGCTGGATCCTGGCCGACGTTGTCGCCTACTTCTGCTGATCCATCCTTCAGTACACCAAGCTCCACCTCCACGATCGCCAATCGTTCCTTTACACCCTCTAGCTCTGACTCTGCAGCCTCCGCATGCTCGTCGGCAACCTCTTTATCCAGCATAGCCATCTCTAGCTGTTCGTTTGCCTCTAGCAGTCGTGCTTCAGACATCGAAGACAGACTCTCAGCATCGGAAAGTTGTCGACGGGTATTTATCAGTTCCGATTGCAGAGCCGTTAGTTTTGCTGTGATAAATCGGCGAAATGCTTCATGAAGGGGAATAACAACACTGGTTACCTTGGAGTTTCGGTCGGATGGCAACAAAATTCTCTGCTTCAGCGAGTCGAGCCTCTAGTTCACGTATGTGTTTTGCATCTTCTTCACGTCGCGATTCTAGGACGCGTATTCTAGTTCTTAATTCCTGATCTTCGCGCCCACGCTGAATAAGATTACGGTGTCGCTCGAAAGTGCTACATGTGATCTTAATAGAAAGCTTACGATAGATGCGGATGTGGATGGAGGACGGACGTTTGGTGACAAGAGTTCCTGTGGTGAGACTGGTGTCGCAAGAGGGTCTTCCAATATAGATGGCGAAGGCTGAGAAGGAGGCGGAGGAGAAATGGGTTGTCGGATGGTTGAAAGGGAAGGTTGAGAACTTGGAGTATTATCTAGGGCCGGAGACCGAGAGGCTTCTGGAGGAGTCGGTCCACGAGCGGAAATGGATCTGCGCCGGATGACGGAAGATGTCAAGGAAGGTAACGGTGGATGCGATGGAGATGAACGCTTAGTGGGAGAGGGCGCAAGACGCGATGCAGCAAGAGAGGAGCGTGAAACCGGTGCTGTGGAGGTAGACGTAGAAGCCTTGGAAGGACTTGCCGACCTTGACGAATTAGAAGGAACGGATCGCATGGACGCCGCCCGCGACATCCCTGGAGCCGCGAGAGACGTACTCGACTGACGTTGGTGGCCAAGTCGTGAAACTCCTGCAGTCGAAGGAGTAACATTTGCCTTCGGAACGTTTGGCATTTATTTCCACAAAGAAAGTGCGCAACTCACTGCTTCGTTTCCTGAGGCAATAATCCTGACCTGGCTTGGGCGTACAAAGACACCATGGTTCATTTTACAGTTGAAGTAGCTGACATTCTTGATACTACCATCATTCTTGCCTTTGGGTTCTGGCAGTTCGATACCGACCCATTTTCCGGAGGAGAATTCTGTTGCTCCAACGTAACGTACGATGCCTCGCCCGGCAGGGATCTCGACAATGGAACCAACTACCAGCTCTTCAGACATCACAACTTCCAAAAATATCAAAATCAGTAGCCTTGAAAGCGGGGCATCGCGACTTACCCAGTCAACCACAGTAAAGCGCATTCCCACGACAGTTGCTGACTCAGAGGAAACGCTGTTAGATGTAACAATCACACTTTCACTTTTCTTTATTATGAAACTAGCTGCGCTGGTGGCCACCCTGCAGCAAGGTGGCTCCGCCAACAGAGGCGAACCTCGCTATGCTTCAATGCAAGGGCGCAAATCCTCATTATGCTCAGCTTTGATGCAAGAACTTGAATCTTCACTCCACCCTTTGGGTTTCACAATGCTGAAACTTTATTTTTTTAACTAATTCTACTGTTTCTATAAGTACCTTTCAGTAACTCTTTATGTACAGTATTCCTCTTTTCATCCCCTTCTCCTAAACAACATCAGTTTCTACCTCTTCATACTCCAACATATACTTGTCCATGTCAAAACATAGTATAACCAAAATCTATTCCCACTGTCCCCAGAGACTGTCCCTCTCACTTGTTCATCATGGCAAATACCAGCCTCACAGGAAATTCCCAACTATGTAGCTCAAATCGCAATTGCTCTGATATCATTGACACTGTGATCCTGGGGATAAATCTAGTCTCCCCAGAAAAAGGGAGAAACAGAGATTAGGTGAAAAAAGCAATAAAACACAATAAGCTCACCTGAAGATTAAGAAACAGAGGATGGAGCAGAGGGCAAGAGCAGAGAAGAGATCTGGGATGAGAGAGATAGAAATTAGGGAAAGATGGTGAAAAGAGTGGTCTCAGAGACTCACCTGGGCCCCAGAACTCTAAGAGAGGACAGTAGGAGAGGAGAGGTTGGGGAGATCTGGGAGGAGAGAGACAGGAATTAGGAGAAGATAGTGAAAAGAGTAGTCTCAGGGACTCACCAGAACTCCAAGAGAGGACAGCAGGGGAGTTCTGGGGCAGAAATTAAAGAAAGGCACTGATGGGAGAACAAAAGAGGTGAAATAAGTGAAAATAAGAGGTACAGAGACTCACTTGTAGGACCAGAATCTAAAGAAAGGACAGCACTGGCATAGGAGAGTAAAAATGGGTGTTTTTAGTATTCTGTGTTTTATTCCACATGTTAGTAAGCTATCAAAACAAAACAAGCAAACATTAAAACAGTTTTGAGTCACTGTGTAAGCTGAAGCTAAGCCCTGCCCAGAACCCAGATTCTCCATTAAGTATTCCCTCGGTCCTTACATGAATACTCTGTCACACCTCCATGTACAGTTGACACATACCAGACCAGACTTAGGTATGCTCTGCCAGCAGATATCATAAAAACACCCATGCCATGAGTTTATAATGATGAAGTGTCTCACTAGGACTTTACAATTTATATGAACATTGCAATAACCATCAGCCTCCCATGACCTACATAAATGCATGAGACTGGAATTCACACTATGAACTCGAATAAGACACATATCAGTAGCTTGAGTTCTACTCATGCTAATATCACAGATATCCCCAGAACAAAGGATAAGGAATGGAAAGGTTCAGGAAGAGGCACAACCAGAGCTTGAGCGATAGCTATCCCTATCTGAAGAGCCATGCGATTCAGAAACATGTTTCAAAAGCTATTGTTAGTCCATTAATCTTTTTTTCTCATTCACAATTTTCCTACCTCCTTTGTTGTTTTATTCCTATGGCCATTAATTAGTATACATGTACCTTAGCTACTTTCTAATCCTCACGGACTCTTTCCCATTCACTCTCCCTTCTGAACCATTTGGTATATAGGTAGAGCATTTGCATGTATATTCCCTAGTTCAATTATTGTATGTCTACTTGATTGTTCTACTCAAACTTGCTATCTTGTCATGAACTATCTTGATCAGCAACTTTACATTTGAGTGAGTACTCCAACTTCATTTATATTAATTTAGACACACTTCAAAAGAATGTGAGACCATTGGCTGTTATTGACATGGACTGCAAAGTTCATTTGATCCATGAGATAGAATTCCTTTGGAAAGTCTATCTCTTTGGAACTATACACTTTTTCGCAAACATTCCAAAAGCCCTTCACTTTTACTGTAGGACTTCTATTCACTTTCGAATACCATTCTATTACTATTGGAAACATTTCTGAACAATACTACTAACCCTACATTCATCTACAACTCTTATCTTTGATAACTGAATTCTGACATTGCAAGCTTCAACAGAATAGAAATAACTTGATCAATGAGTTCATTGGAAAATATGGGAATAGTGATGGAGATAGTCAGGGTGCTTCTTTCTAAAAAAAGATTGTGATTGGATCTAACCAGTGATAGAACCCAAAGAATAGTACTGGGATGGGAGTGTAGGTGAAAAAAAAAGTGAAAATGAGATAGACTTACTTATGTCACCAGAACACAAAGAAAGGATAGCACAGGTATGGGAGAACAAAAATAGGTGAAAAAAGCAAAAATCAGAGATGCAGAGACTCACTTATGGTACCAGAACCCAAAGAAAGGACAGGTTGATATTAGAGAGAAAAAATAGCAAAAATAGAGGATAGAGACTCACCTATGCTCCTGGAACTTAAAAAAATGAAGGCACTGACATGGGAGAACAAAAATAGACAGAAATCAGGCGAAAAAGTGAAAATGAAACTGAGAGACTCACTTGTATCAGCAGAAGGATAAGAGGGGAGGAGAGGCAAGGCAGCAGAGGAGATCTGAGATGAGAAAGACAGAAATCAGGTGAAAAAAGTAAAATAGAGGATGAAGAGACTCACTTGTATCACCAGGAAGGATGAGAGGGAAGGAGAGGCAAGCAGGAGAGGAGATCTGGAAAGAAATACATAAAATGAGTGAAAAACACAAAAATATAGAGTCAGCTCAGACATACTCAATAGGAGAAAATCCAGGGGTGAGCCAGCTTCGAGTTTGGATGCTAGTGAGGCCACAAAACTCTGAGGGACAATGGAAGGAAATTTGAAACACCATTCTAATGACTCAGCATCACCCACATGGACCCCAGGAGGTATACATAAGACTACAGCCTCTGCAGGAGGATGCAAGGATATTCCAAGTAAAAGACTTTACACATCCTCCTGGTCCATTGTCAAAAAAGAACTACCTTGGGCATCTCTCCTCAGCACTGAGGCCATAATTTCATCATGAACCACCTTCTTCTCTGGATTAAGTTTGGTGACATTCTCAGCAGCCTTTTCTAGCTCCCTGTCGAGATTGTAATCTACTCTGCTGTAAATCTGTTCCCAACCAACTCCTCCCAATTGCCTGTAACTTGAGGAATGTCTCTGAAGTTAGCCAAGACCTTTCTGGCCTGATTTAAAATCTTATACATAAGGAAGAAATCAAAGTCATAGACCTATTTACCATCTAGATCTTGAATATGATGTCTAGTCTGTAGCTAATGTTTGAGATCATCACAATTGTGATACCTGAAGAGATTCCACATATTTCTAGGAACTGAGGGAAAGCAAAAGGCAAGGATAGTGACAAAGAGTCTTTGCAGCTGAGTGCTTGTCTGTATGGCACTGGGACCATCTTCAAGAAGACATGCTAGACAGGCTTCCTTGAATGTTAGATATTCTATGCCCTGAAAGGTTCTGAGGTCTTGAAAGGATGTGGATCCCCTGACCACTGTCAAGAGTGTGTGCAAATAAAAGTGCTCTCCAGATGAAGAAGGTTCAACATGAAGTCAACCAATGCAGAAGTCCCTTTGGTGAGGAGTCTAAGATCTTGCTGTCTTATTCCATACATAATGTTCAGGGAACTCAATATAGAGAAACCTGTGTGTATGTGGATCATTTTGGTTTGTCTCAAAGTACTCCATGAGCTTGGTCTATTGTCACTTGGGAGCAAAGTTCAAACTTTAGTCTCCATGCCTTGGATATACTAAAGTTTGGACTTTGGAACTCAGAGGTGATGAAGAATTTGCAATGTTAGCTAAAAAATGGCTATCCCCTAATACAATACCTCTATAACAAGTGAAATCATAAATTCTCCCATGGCATGAACTCATCCACAACTTCAAGTCTTCTTCATCTAAGGTAAGTATCTACAAAAAATAATGTGGAAGTTTGAGGCAAAGGCACCTAGTTCTTTGTATTCTCAGTTATAATTCTGGCACTGTCACCTTGCTACTAACAGATCTAAGCACCTAGGGCATTAAGCTTGAAAGTCTTCACATAAGAGAGTGCCATCCTCAAGCTGGGAGGTTATATTGATACTATATGTGTGTTAGGAATGTGATAGAAATTGAAATATAGAAAAATGTTTTTTAGTTATTCTTATTCCTTTGTTTTTAATCTTTTATCTCTTTGATGTTTCTAAGGTGGCTGTAATGGCACCTATTGATTAAGTAATCAAATGGAACCCATTCTGATGTGGGCAAGTGCTTTCTTGGAATCAAAGCTTCAGTGCTTAATGCTTATGTACTGTAGTACACAAGCAAAGATAAGAATTTAAGTGGGAGTTTAACAATTTTGGGATCAATATTGGTCCCAGTAGATAGCAATATATCTGATAGAACAGCCAGTGATGATTCTGTAGAGATATTGCGAGCTCGCACCTTAGGTGTCATGTGACCTGTTTAGACTACCTGAGTCACACCCGTAACTAAAATTTTCTTCGTCAAATTATAATGATCTCCCAAGTGAAAATCACGTCGTTTGAGGGGAAACTCAACATAATTTGACCACACCCGTATTGGATGACCCGAGTGTACTGGCTCGTCCTCTCACCCTTCTTGATGACTGCAAAAACGTACTCAATCTAAATTTCCCCTACGATGTCTGAAGACCGCGATCCGATTTTCTCTGCACTTACCGATGGGAACTATGCAGAATGGGAAATATGCATGGAAGCAGATCTGGTGGAACAAGGATTGTGGGAATACGTGTTTGGGGCAGTTGTGAAGCCAGAAGGTGATATGGCTGGTGCCAGGAAGGCTGTCCTGGAGTATGAGATGAAAATGAGGCAGACCAGGGCCAGAATGATCAAGAGGGTCACGGCCGGTCAGTTGCCTCATATGAAGAATCTCAACCCGAAGAAAGTCTGGGCAGAATTGCGGCACATCCATCAGGCCCAAGGCTTCGGTTCAAAGCTGGCAATGCGATGTGCGTTCATCAATGCTAGGATGAAAGTGGACGAATCCCAAGAGGTTGTGGAGAGTATGGCCTCGTGGATTGGGAGAGTGTACTGTGGTTGAATTTCTTTGTTGTTTTTCTTCTTATATGACTCTGTGATTATGTAAGCACAAGTGAGAATTCACAATAACAAGGAAGAGAAAATACAAAGAGCTATAATTCATTTTTCTTATTATTTTCTTTTGGAATTTCTTTTATTTGTTAACACCTTTTACTACACTTCTACCCACATCTACACAAATTTTTCATCCAAGTCAAGGGGAATTGAGCTCTGGATATCATATATTATCCCACCACTATCATCAATTTGAGTTGAGAAATTAATACAACAAGAGCCAAATCAAGTTACAAACAGCATTATGAGCCAGGGGAATATGGCCTCCTCATAAACCCCTTGAAATCTTCATCCAAGACAAGGGACCTGTATATGCAGTCCAAACAAGCCATAAACACTATCAAACTTCTCAGGAGCCAACTCCCTGCTGGATTTAAAATTGATTTATTGACTCAATATCATCACATGGACACCCAGGGACAAGTCCCTTTGGCTTTATCCTATATTTTTTCCCCTTCTCCAATTGATCAATCTACCATTATTCCACATCCATTTCAATCCAGAACAAGCTCCACAACTTCCGACTAAACCCTGTCTATATACAGAACAATTTACAAATATTATTCTTATTCAACCCCTAGCCCCATTTTCATCCCTATGTTTTCATCTCATGATATTTTTCCAAGAGTAACATGTTCTAAAACCCCTGAACTCTTTTGTATTTAACAAGGACATTATCTACATAAAATATCATTGAGGTTTTACTTTATATTTTCAAGTTCTTGAGTCCAATACTTTTCCCAGAGTGTTTTTATCACTCTCTGTCCAAACCTGCTTGCTGCTGCTCATCTTAATTTTTATCAATAGCTGTATTCTTGTACTCTGAACCTTTTTCATCATGCTGTCCTTCGATATTCAGCCCAGATTGTTTCTCTAGTAGGTGTTATAGACCTTGGAAGCATCCAAGGTATCTGATTTCTGCTTCAGAGGTGAGTGAGACTGCAACTAGTCTGGTAGGTAACCCAGTACTTGTATCCCTCTGGTGACTGTACAGGCATTGGTCCATGAAAGTTAGTGTAAACAAGTTCCAGAGGTTTAGCAGCACAGTTTGTTGCTGACTTATTAACAACTTTGTGTTGTCTTCTAGCAACACATGGTTCACATATAGGGTCTGAGTCATCCAGTGACTCTAGAATGATACCAAATACCTTTTTTTTTGACAGCAACCACTTCATATCACTATATCCTTGAGTTTTCTAAAGCATTGAACACATCTACCTTTGACATTATGCCATGGCATGATTGGCTTGCACATCTCAGTTTTGTCAAGACCTGTCTCCAGCTAACCTCCAGAAGTGTCAGGAACCTTCCAGAAACTATTTTAAATTTTTTTCCATCTCTATACTTAACTCTATTGTCACTCTTCATCTCCAGGCTATGGAACACTTCCTCATGACTTTGATAGTTATGGAACATGTTTGACCTTATTTTATTTTATCCCCAAACCTGATCCCCAACACACCCAGTATATAAACCTGTCATGTACCTGTACTCTCCTCAGTTCTGATATTGACTTAATATGCCCCTCATTCCTTGCCTCTCTCTATTCTCTCTCTTCTGTCACCACCTGTGATGAGCCCTAGCTCATCCAGTTTTCTGGTCACTTGGAATTTCTGAAATATAGGGACAGAACACTGAGCCAGTGCAACATTAAAGTTGAAGCCAAGTCCCTCTGATCCATCTGGAAGTCTACTGGAACCTCCAGAACCTGTATTTATACTAAGTGACCCATTCCAGAATTAATCACATCACCACCGGATATGTCATTTACCATCAGTAGAACCCAACATTTAACAAGTCTGGACAGTGTTAAACTTTTAATTAGGTCAAACCTAGCTGATAGATTAACTATAGTGAGAAACCACATTTCATCTGTGAAGCCTGTCTTATTGCATTGAAATACATTTCCTACTTCAATGACACAGGCATCTAAAGCATTAGCTCTTATTCACACTGATCTACATAGTCCAATACTGATACATATCCACTTAGGACACCAGTACTGGATACTGTTCATTAATGACAACATATAGTTTAAGTTTTTTCACCCATTGTGAAATAAAGTTAACATACTTGAGTCTTTAAACAGTTTAAGGCATGTGCTAAAACCCAACTTAGCTATATAAAATCAAGTGTTTGCACAATGATAAGGGAAGTAAATATATATCAAAAGAATTTAAACAATTTACCCTAAATCACAGTATTGAATGTCAACATACTGTCCATGCAACACCTCAGCAAAACAGGATTGCTAAGCAAGCTAACAGAACCATGTCAGAAGCTATAACAACAATGCTATATGAAGCAAAATCACCAGCATTGTTCTTAGCTGCCAAATTTATTATGCTTCATGCCATCCTAGCTATAGCAGCCATAGAGGCCCTTGAATTGGAATCACTGGACATATCCAGTGCCTTTCTAAATAGGGACCTGGACTCTGAGGTTTATCTTCAACACTTCAGCAACCAGAAGGCTTCCATCAGAGAGAACCTAACTGTGTGTGGAAGCTGCTGAGATTACTTTATGGACTAAAACAGTCACTGTGAGCTTGAAACAAGAAACTAAACACAGTTTTATATAAACTATGCTTCACTCACATTCAATCTGATGTCAGCATCTATGTCTGGGAATGCAATGATGTCAAGATCATCATCATTTCTGTCAATTATCTCACTCTAGCTTCCAAAGACCCTCTCAGAAATTTGCTACATTACAACAGAATTGGCTAAACAGTTCAAGCTATGTGACCTGGGCCCTATATTAAGTCTACTTGGCATTGCCATCCACAATTGCTCCAAGTGTCAGTTATGTCTTCCACAATATCAATATGTTCAGGACATACTTGACTACTACAACCTGGCCAACAGCACTCCTGTCACTATACCTGTGGAATCAAACTCTCATCGCATGTGCCCCATTTCCCCAGAAGAAACTGCTGCCATGAAAAATGTGATATATGTTGGCTGTCAGTTCAATCATGTATCTCTCCAATGCAACACATCCTAGCACTACATATGCAGTCAGAGTCTCATACTGCTTTAATTAAAACCCTGGCATGGCCCACTGGAAAGCCATCAAAACACCTAACTTGTCTTTGCACCCTCACCCTCCAGTGAACTCTTTCAATCCTTCTATGATGCTGATCATGTTGGGAATGCAAACAATGACAATTCTACCAGCAACTATCTTACAAGAATGAGTACCAGACCAGTCAGCTAGTCTAGCAAACCTCAAACCATTGTATTGTACTCTCTACCACTGAAGCCAAATATGTCACAGCTATCCATGCTGGAAAGGAGGTGATCTAGCTTCACCAATTTCTCACTGAATTAGAGCACTCCTTCAACATACCCACCATTCTCTATCTAGATAACCAGTCTGCATCTCTGTTCCAAAAAATCCAGAACATCACAGTTATATGAAGTATCTTGACCTTTGTTCTTCCAGGATTTTAGAAAGATTCTGAGAGACCAGAAACTAGGTGTGAGCTAGTGAGCTTGACATGTGAAGCATAGAGGACAGAGAGAGACAAAGAGATTTATTAGGAATAATAAGTCAATATCAGAACTGAAGCACTGTGTGTTACGATCACATTTTGCAACATTTCACTGTTTTAATACTGAAGCATGTCTTTCCCAACATCTCCAAAAACCTCCTTTGGAATCTCAAATCACCCTCACCTCAATACTTCACATATATTTGATCTGATCATCCAATCCAGTTCATGAATCACCCCATTTGGTGTTTAGTGAAACAATCAATAACTAGGTCCTATCATAATCTTTTCTAGAAAAGAAGCACCCTGACTATCCCCATCACTATCCCCATCTTTTCCAATGAACTCATTGATCAGGTTATTTCTATTCTGTTGAAGCTTGCAATGACATTCCATATCATTAGACTCTATGATATGAGTGTTCTAGACTCTCAGGATCACCTTCTGAAGGATTTGTACATGGTTATCCCTACCCAAAGAGCCATGTGATTCAGAAACATGTTTCAACAGCTATTGTTGGTTTGTTAATCTTTTTTCTCATTCACCATTTTTCTACCTCCCTTGTTCTATATTTTCTATGGCCTTTAATTAGTATACATGTACCTTTGTACCTTAGCTACTGTACTTTCCAATCCTCATGGACTCTCTCCCATTTGCTCTCCCCTCTGAACTGTTCAGTATATAGGTAGTGCATTTGTATGTATATTCTCTAGTTCAATTATTGTATGTCTACTTGTTTGCTCTACTCAACTTGCCAACTTGTCATGAACTACCTTGAACAACCTCTTCTCAACAAGCATACCTTTGAGTGAGTACTCTAACTTTATTTATATTAGTTTAAACACATGTTGAAAGAATGTGAGACCATTGGCT
>QMFG01000326.1:0-41128 GCA_003314545.1 Ramaria sp. MG151 | reverse complement strand
TCCACAGTTTCATGGTGAAAGATGGGGATAGTGATGGGGATAGTCCAGGTGCTTCTTTTCTAAAAAAAAGAACATGATGGGACCTGACCACTGATTGTTTCACCAGGATTGTTTCAATAGATGACGTATTTGAGGCGAAGTGATAGGCAAAGAGTTGTGGGATGAAAGTGATAGAAGTGTGGGGATGATGCTTCGGGCTTCGGACGAAATCCTTCGGAAGTATCGCTTCGGAGTTATCGCTTCGGAACGAAGATAGTGTGAAATGAATGTCCAGACTGTGATCGTGACAATGATCATCTTGAGGGTCTAGAACATTCATATCATAGAACACCATGATATAGAATGTCATCGCCAGCTTCCACACAATAGAAACAACTCAATCAATGAGTTTATTGGAAAAGATGGGGATAGTGATGGGGATAGTCAGGGTGCTTCTTTTCCAGAAAAGATTATGATCGGACCTGATTATTGATTGTTTCACTAAACACTTCATGGGAGGTTTCCTGAACTGGATTGGGTGACCGGATCAAATGTATGTGAAGCATTGATGCAAGGGTGATTCGGAATTCAGAAGATCCATTCGGGAGAATTGGTTTGGAAGGACAATGATGTAAATGAGGTGTCCATATTGTGATCGTGACACAGTCCATGTCGATCACAGCCAATGATATTACATTCCTTGAAGTGGTTTTAACTAATCAAAATGAAATTGGAGTGCTTACTCAAAAAATATAAAGTTGTTGTTGAAGGTGAGTTGGGGATGAGTTGGCAAGTGCGAGTAGAAGAATCAAGTTGACATATGATAATTGAACTAGGGAACATACATGCGGATTGTTTGGCTATATACCGAAGGATTCGGAAGTGAAAGCGAATGGGAATGAGTCCGTGAGGATCGGAAAATAGCCAAGGTACATGTATACTTATTAAAGGCCATAAAAAACAAAGAACAATGATGGAAGGAAAATTGTGAATGAAGAAAAAAGGGATAATAGACTATTACCAGCTTCTGAAACATGTTTCCAAATCGTATGGCTTTTCAGGTAGAGATAGCCATGCCTAAATCTTTCGGAGAGTCATTATGAGAGTCTAGAACGTTCATAACATCAGGTCTGATGATATGGCATGTCATCACAAGCTCTGAATGAATATGAATAACTCAATCCATAATTTTATGGTGAAAGATGGGATAGTGATGGGGATAGTCAGGGTGGTTCTTTTCTACAAAAAGAATATGATTGGACCTGACCAATGATTGTTTCACAGGGATTGTTTCACTAGATGGAGTGTTTGAGTCAAAATGATAGATAAAAGAGTTGTTGGATGAAATTGATGGGAATGTGGGCATGTTGCTTCAGACTTTGGATGAGATGCTTCGTAAGGAATTGTTCGGAACGAGGATGGTGTGAATGTAATGCCCAAATTGTGATTGTGACAGCACCCCTGTGATTATGTAAGTGAAATGTTGAATATACAATAACAATAAGCTTGACTGCATGGTAGATATTAGCTAGGGAGAGTTTGACAGGATGACTACTAGAAGACTTGGGGAGGTCAGAGAAATGTTTAGAACAATTTTTTGAGATGGTACCAGTTCTGACACCAGCAGAGGATAATATCTGACAAGGATTTTGGCCAGAATTAAGTCTAGAAATAACTATGTTGAGTTTGTCAACAGAGAGAGGTTTTATGGAATAATATAGCTGAAGTTCTGGTATTATTGATGCATTTGAACTTTTTATATGTGTGTCATGATTTCTAATCATGTAACATAAGTTAATGTCTCAGTAAAAGCTTCCAATTGTGACTTTTTTCACTCATAAACTGCCAGCAACAAAACTATTTGAATGTGACCTAGGATAAGAAATAATCATATCTTGGGAAGTTTTGCATAGATTTTCTAGATTATTTTTTGTGAAATAACTGAGATCCTAGACCATGTTACATAATATTTTGAGGATTTTTAAAATTAAATCTGATTTCCTATTAGATATATTCAAAACTTCCAAACATGTGAATGGCTTACTGTAGTAAAATCAATAGAATAGAATTACCTAAACATGTTTCACTTGCCTCACCCCCATCACTTCCCCAAATATCCCAGAATTGTTTCACTCCCCAAAGTTCTTCACCATTCATTAGATAGCTATCATAGAAGTCTATTTACTTAAATATGCTTGTAGCTCAGACATAAAAATTTATGGCAGTAAATCTCCAAAGTCCCTCTGTGCTTGTAAAGATGGTTGAATAGCTCAACTACCAGTATAATTATCAAGAATAACTTTTGGCTGTTCACTTGC
This sequence comes from Ramaria sp. MG151, assembly GCA_003314545.1. Classification (NCBI taxonomy): domain Eukaryota; kingdom Fungi; phylum Basidiomycota; class Agaricomycetes; order Gomphales; family Gomphaceae; genus Ramaria; species Ramaria sp. MG151. The sequence continues at coordinate 38,831 of QMFG01000326.1, read as the reverse complement.
ATTTCAAGCAATCTATTCTAAGGTAGAGGTCACCAGGTCAAAGTAAAGAAGACCAAGAAGAGGCTTACAATGTGGGGGTTACTTGAACAATAACCCAATAACCCAACACCCATGGAGAAAGCAATTCCTGATCTCAACAGGGTTGACCACATTTCCTTTGAGGTCAACAACATCAATGTCACCATTTACAATCCAATTAGATGGCATGATGCCATCTCCATATGGCAAGTAGGAGACATCTGCCATTGATCCAAAAGGAGCCATTGGTGTCTCTGTTGCAAAGCATAAAGTATGTTAATGGTGCTGATGTGGCCACTCACTGCTTTTGGACCAATCTTAATACAGGTATGAGGTCATCGATTGATTGGAGCTTGATTTCCAAAGTGGTGGGGTGACTGCTTGGACACAAACCAGCTTGCCTGGATTGTTTACATTGTGGATATTAAGCTAGAGAGTTTAGATTCAGTCTTAGATGGGTAAGACTCAAGTTTATTCAATGGAATCCACCTAGAGAGTTTAGACTAGATAAAGCAGGTAAGTTTACAAGAAGAGTTTCTAGAATGAAGATTACTCACTTCAGTCTTAGACAGGTAAGACTGAAGTGTCGGAGTGTAAAATTCAACTACATATAATAAAAAATGGTTCTCACTCTCCAGTTATAGCGGTGTTGAACATTGTGAGGAAAGAGAGAATAGGGTAAAGAATATAGGTGGTCGGAATGATAAGCTCACTGCATCTCAAAACTTCACAGTGGATAGGAAAGATCCAGGAGTGAAGGGTGTATTCCTTGTTGGCTTCCTCTTCTTCTTGGACAGCATCATCCACTCACAAAGGCTTTCCTTCAGAAAGCCTTTGAAGTCCATCCAAAAACCAGAGCTGTTGGTTTAGGAGCTTTTTAACATCCACTGCAAGATGATGCTCAAGTGTGGCTGGGAATTCAAACACAAACTTAAGCTTCAGCCTTGCCAGCTCCTTGTTCTTGTTCCTGACATCATATTTTTGATTCATCACCAAGTTTGGTGACTAAGAAACTGGACATTTCTTGAGTGGGATGGATGTTGCTGCACCATTTCCACTGGCCCTTCCTCTGAAGCTTGCCACTGAACTGTGCAGGGTCCAGGTTCATCAATGCATCAGGTTCTTGTTGAACATGATGAAGCAAGGTGGAGATGTTGCTGACATCGGTGATGCAATCAGATGGGATTTCAGACATACTGTAAACTTAATACAGTGAGGAAAGGAAGCGGTGAACGTTCCACAGTGAACAGGAAAATAGGAAGTATTCTTTTGCCTAAGTGATGTCACAAACTAAGCCATATGTACACTGGGTCTACAGTCACAGAAGTGTGACCATGGCTGAATGTTGGAACAGAACATACTCAATAGGAGGCAGCACACCCACCCAAGCCCACGCCAGCTGAAGAATAAGTTGCTATGTAACTCCCATCCAGCAGCTTTTGCAATATTGCATTCAGCTGTTCCATGAGGTCAACTTGAAACCCAATGCAATGGGTGATCTCATCCGATTCTCCATCACACTCGTCCTTGGGGGCAGATATGGGGATGACGTTGATGACATTGATAAACGCACTGCCATCCTTGCAGTAGCTGATAAGACTCGCTTGACATTCCTTGTCTTGTGCGAGAGATTTGTGAAGGTTGCAGTGAATTGGCAGGGTTCACCGCGCTGCAGCTGGCACGAAGGATGTTGGAGGAAGAGGCAGTTACTGTTGGGTATAAATGCACCCTAAGTCAAGCCAAATCTTTTCCCATCTCTATTTTTCCTATATTTCATTTCTTGATATTTTTAAAACACTTTTCTATTTCTTAATTAGGCCGCGATTCATTTTTCTCCGCACTATATTCATTTGTGGCCTATTCTTTTTATTAGCGCCGGCGCGTTCCTAAATGCCGCATTGTACTTTTACTTCCACCCCGAGGTTTGCCTCCGCGTCGAGTTCAACGCGCGGCTCATGAATTAGCCTCCATGCAGGCGTCTCTGTCGGAGCGACCGAATTCACCGCCCGACGCACACGGGCGTCAAAAGGCCGGAAAGGATGTATATGTTGGTTTACATTTCGTAGTATGTTGTTGTGGATGCTTTGGTCATGTAGGCTCCACTTGTATCTACGTGGCTTGTTCTTGCTATACATCTGCCGTCAGTGTCTGTGTCCGTGTATGTGTCTGTGTTTGAGAGTTTCTAGTCTCCACTCTTTCTCTATAACATCCAACAGTATATGTGGGTGAAACACACCTGTGTGTACTCCCCTCCTCAGTGCTTGACCACACTGAGGAGGTAAGCCCCCTTGTAGTGTAACAATATCTCTAAAAAATCTTGTAGTATTTTCTCTAGGTAGTTTTCTTTCAATAAATAGTGCTTGACCACACTGAGGAGTATTTTCTCTAGTATTTATTTCTGGGAGATTTGCTAGCCTACTGCCTTTCACAGAACTTATTTATCTTTGTGCCCATAATCCCAACAGTTACAACCCAGTACTTCAGCCTCTGAGTAGCTGGTGAGCCTGAGGAAGGGAAGATCAGCAGGACTGAAAAATATTACAGGAAGGGACATACCTTGCGAAAGTTGCACTGGCGTAGACGATTGGGGAGTCTAAATGACGGACGTCAACGTCGACGAAGCTGCAGGTGATGTCCGCAGCGCCAAGCATAATCCTGGGATTGGGGCAGGTGGCGACTTTCCCGAGCATGCGGAGCATGTGGGAAGCGGATGCAGAATAGAGAAGGATGTCGTTTGCAGGGAGCGGAGGGAGCAAGGCAGTGGGATTGAGGAAGTTTGAGGGAGCGAAGGAATAGGGAATTAGTGCTTGAGATGGAGGGTCCGACAAAGTAAGATCTGGCTGTTCTTGGACAAGATCCGCACTGGGCATTATGTAGCGATCATCGCTGACCTCAATAGTAGCCATACCTGACGAAGGCGGTGTCACAACTGGCAGGGGGTTGAACTTGAATGGGCGGGAGGTGCTGTGTGCTCGCCCTGTTGAAGCTCCGGTGGAGGAGAAAGGCTCTACTATGAGCTCTGAGAGTGTATATTCTTTTGAAGAAGTTCAATGATAACTCTGATCATACCTGTAACATCCGTAAGAAAAAGAATATAGGAAAAGATGAAGATGGGTGCACCAATCACTGCTGTATCGAGGATGATTTGACAGGCGCGTAAGACATCAGCAGGAGCAAGATGAGCGGTTCTGCCAGGTCGTTCGAGACTGGATATGATGATTACTTGGGGAAGGTGTGAAGGCTGGGAGTCGAAGACATGCAGTAGTGGGTCTGTTTTGTGGCGTGGAAGATGAGTGACACTTGAAGGGGTAACAGTACTGTCTGACCCTTCTGTAAAATGACTGGAGGGGGGTCACGGAGCAGACAAAGACCGTGGTAGGCTGGTACGGGAAGCTTTTTGTTCAGATGAGGATGAGAACAAAGCATGGGAAGTGGTTACGAACAAAGATTCATGGAATTCGCGTTGAGATTGAAGGGAATGAACTTTGATCCGGTTAGTTTGCAATCCAAAAACAGCGGAGAGAACCTGCGTAATATTGGCGTAAGATGTGATTACCCCTTACAAATAATCACTCACTCTTGCGATCAACTTTTGGAGTTCAGCAGGTTGGAGAGTGTGGATAATGATGCTAGTACCTTGGGCATGGTGGTCCAGGTAGGCGTGTATGTGGTTACGAGAGGAGAAGGGGTGGTGGGAGGCCATGTAGAACGCATCCATTGTACATATGGGGTTAAGGATGTTTTGACTCAGAGATCAACAACGGAAATCGCAGATGGCAGATGATACTGAATTTCATGATATGATCAGCTGAGTAGGCGAGAATGGGAAGATATACATACAACTAGATCAGCGGTCATCGTCAAGGTGGTCGGTGCCGCTGGCACGTTTTGCCAGCATGCTGTTAAGAGTTGTTGAAGAGGAACGTAAAGGATTCCAGTTCTTCGTAAGAGGGAGCTGAACCATGAGGCCATTTGCATTTGCTGATGATAGAATTTTATCAAGGCGCCCAAGCCAGTTGGACCACTGTTAATTGTAACGGTGCCATTGGGATTGAACAGCCAGTGTGGTGTGTGTTATTGTCTCCAGAGAGGTATAAATGCAACTCCAGCGTCAGTCTTTCCACCCAAGTGACCTCGGACCATGTGTCACTAACACCCTAGCCTTCAGAACACTGTTCTTCGTAAAGGAGGACATCGGGACCAAGCCTTGCAAATCTGGAAAGCAGTGTTGCATACATATGAAGAGAATATGTACGCGCATATAGTTCATATAGTTTCGCAAAGTTTACAAAAAAAGTCATGAAAGTCACAGTCGTTTGTAAATGTAGATATGTGCACTCAATATTTCTTCATGATTGAAGCCATCAGTCTCTTTGTTTGAAAAGGGTGTGATAGGTGAACAACAACCATTGTGCTTCATTCCATCATGAGACCACCAAACACCATTGTAAACAAATTGAGATGTGAAATGGTAATCTTTTCTGAAAATATTAGCATACAGGTGATATTCTATAGTTATCACTGTATGTATTGTAACCTTAATGAAGGCATCGCTTGTGGTGTGACATCCATGCAAGTTTCAAAATAAATGCATGGTGGAGGGGAGACGAAGACTATACAATTTGCATGACAGCTGATGGAAGTATGACATGACGACAAAAGAACATTTATCCAATTTTGCATCATAGTAACATCCATTTCACTGTTTAAGCCTACCCTGACAGCATGTTCACTCCATAACACATTATTAAGAATTACCAGTAAAAAAGTCGGGGTGTCATCGAAGTTGATTAACACCTTCTTGACAACTTTGCATACAGAGTGAACAAGCCACCTGAGTAAAGGTAGGTGAATGTATGTACTGTAAGATGTCAGAAACAGTGACTGGTAATGGATTTTCAGGAAATAGGACTGGATTCTTGATTATTAAATTGTGACACAAACTGTCTTGTACATCATTGAACCCTAACAATGTTTGATTTCCTATGTCTAGCAGGGTTTCTGTCAGGGGACAACCTGTTTTCACTGAAATCTCCACCTCTACGGCCTTCACACATACCAAGCACAGACCCGAGGTGTGAGAACCTCGGTCCGAAGCCTCGGGTCATTGACCCGAAGCCCCTGATCACCAGCCCAAAGTCTCGGGCCTCCGGTCTGAAACCTCGGACCACCTCAAGTAGGGTCCGAGACCTCAGTCCACCTCGGGGGTAACCCGAACCTTGGACCCGAACACCTGGCCTGACATCCAACGTTCATCAGGGATAGATTACCTTATGGGGATAGAAGTCGGGCAGGGTTGACAGCACATAGGGATGCCCCTGGTTGGGTGTTAGGTAGTCGTATATAGTTGTATCACTGGTAGAGGGGACCCTTAGACTTTTGTCTTTGGATCTCCCCTCTGCTAGGTGAGAGTTTCCCTTTATTGTAGTTTTCTGCTTATATATATCTTTGGATCTCCCCTCTGCTAGTATCTGAGAGTGCTAGGAGGGTTTCCCTTACGGTTTCTAGACCAAGTCCTATGTCAGAGCTAATGTTTGTTTGAATTGACCATTCTGCTTTCCATGCATTGCTTGAATTAGTATATAAAGCAAATAAAGACATGATGACAACATCATAAGCACAAGACCATTTAGATGCATCCCAGCAACAGCCTTGCAAAGAGGTTGGACTTTGAAGAGGTGTACTTTCTGTAGTGTCAGTGTATAGATCTGATTGTTCAAACAAATCTCTGTTTTGTTTTGTAGCAGAAATGGAAGTTTCCATATTTTCAAATATAGGATTAGCAGTGATGGTACTTATGCATTGTTCTGATTCAAAATCAGGGACATGTATTATATTCCCCAGCTTGAAGTTATATTTTATCAAAGTATTGTGGGCCAATGCCGACAGATGAGCAGCTTCTTTTCTTAATGGAAGCAGAAGAAGCTTGTCCAGCTGCTGTGAAGTAACAGGAAACATGTTAAAGAAACCATGTCTAGATTGAGCCCTTGAAGCTTGTACATATGCACTGGACCCTGGAATGGTTAAGTCTGCTAAAACTTTTGGTATAGTTTGACCTTGACAAGCATGACTCGTCAATGCAAAAGCAGGAGCATTGTCAGATTTACAAATGGCACTAGCTTTATAGAAGTTAACTGTTGACCATAATAGGTTGGTGGATGTTATGACAGTAGCATCTGCATTTGGACATATGCTCATGTCAATACCATCAGGGTGTGACACGCACTTAATTGTACATGAATTAAATAACTCTGTGTCTTCATCTGTACAGCAGCGTAATCGCAGGTTATTACTGCAATGCTATATGCATTGTCAAGCTCCATGTGCTTCTGTTCAGTTAATCCTATAACTGTGTCAACTGATTTCCAGGCCAGATGTCTTAGCCATTTGGCTATCTCTGAATTTGATTGAATCAGATTCTTTGATACAGTCTGATATGATGGTGTTTCAGACACTGGTGGATGTTGATGAAAATCCCCTGCAAAAATTACAATCATACCTCCAAACCATGTGGTAGGATTTTCTTTTGCAACACATAAGGTATGATCTAACTCAGACAACAGCTGTGCACCTACAGCTCCAACCTCATCAAGGAAAAGGACATCAACCAATTTCCATTCATCCTGCAAAGCACACACTTTTTTTGAATTAACCAACACAGTGTAGTCTTCACAATTCTCTCCAGGTTTATGATTACCTTTACCTTTATTTCTTTGTTTAATTGCAATGCCTAATGCTTTGTGAATAGTCACATCACCTATAATCTTAGCAGTGCCTCCAGTTGGAGTTAGATAATGTATTTGATGACCACAATTATATGAAACCATTAGTTGGTTTAATGCATTGATGACATAAGTTTTTCCTGTTCCACCAGGCCCAGTCAAAAACATGCGTAATTGGTTAGGTTCTTTCATATTATCAGTATCAGGTAACGAATCACACCCTTTTGATGCATGATATGCATGTAAAGTAAACCATGCATTTGCTGCAATTAAAAACACTATCTGCTGCCATTCATTCAATTTGAATTCTTTATAAATTCTAATAGACAACAAGGAAGGGGATACATATTTATCATTGCTAATGCCCAATGGTATGATAGTGACTGCAGGGTCATATGAAGCAGAACTGGTAATATTATTTAATTATTCCTTGGACAAGGTTAGGGGCATGCATGCAATGTTCTGTTGGTTGTCAACATACAATGCATTCCTTCGATTTGCCACAATGACAGCTTCCTGTTGTTTAACTTCCTTTTTCCATATATTTACTTGTGTGGATGACACTGAGGAAAAAGGTACAGTTGTTGCAGGATCAGTATTGACATGAGAATATGTAGCTTCTTTTGAAAACCAGTTAGAGTACTTGAGAAAAGCTATCACGCTGCTGCAATAAGAATTTTTATTATCCTTCTTTATTATTGATCTATATCAACTTCAATTTCATCTGAAGAAGCTGGGAAATTAATCTTCAATGCATTTGACCTTGTTAATAGTTGATCTCGCTTTCTCATACATTCTGCATCTCTTGCATCTTGACATTCATGAATGGCCTCCCAGTTTAACATAATTTGTTTACTAAATCCATCAAATTCATATACTTCCGAGCAATCTTGAAATGAATGTAGCTGTTCCATCAATGGAGTAGTAATACTGAAGGGCTTGAAATGAGCCAACATAAATTCAAAATAAAAGTTTCCAGATGTTTTTCTTGGAATTGAACAACAAACCACTCTGGGAACAATCAAGTTTGGAGCAAGATCATGTAATTCTTGGTTTGTATGTAAAATTAGTCCATGACTTTGAGAAAGATGGTGAGGATATTTTAGGCAATAATGAGAAGATGGTCTTGCATCATTCAAAGGAGGTTTTGTAATTCTCTGCAAATGTACACATCTTGTGAAGTCATAAAAATTAAGCTCAGAAAGGTCATCATCCCTGAACCAATAATCCCAAAAAGGATTATTTTCAAGTAACTTCCCATCATGATCAAGGGCTATTTTCTGTGAACACTGGTGAATTTCATTTTCACCATCAGTTTCATTAACATCACCACACAAGTGCCCATTTCTTTCTCGTTGCAATAACCTTTTGAATAAATGTTTTGAACATGATTCAGTAGCAAACCTGATGACATGGGGATTGTCGGGTGAGACATCATGGTGTCATCTAAACCTCTTAAATACCTCGCTGCTTGTTGTCCATGAATTTGTTGTTGACATGTAAACTGTGAAACACATTTGTGAAGCAAACCTTTGGCATGTTCAACATCAGACACCATGGCCCTGAAGGGGCAGACGCAACAGCTTGAGACAGTAAAGAAAGCATCTCATAATTTTTAACATCCATTTTAGTAATGTAGTCTGTGATATAAAACATAACAGCTTTAGCAGCCTTTCCAGATAGGATGCTTCTGATGTCATGATTGTGATGGCACATGACTAATATATAAGGATTAAGGAAATTCACAGTTGGATCTTGACACATTAAGAATACCGAATTACTTTCTTCATCAAAAAAAGAATGGTTTACTACTTCATGTGGAAACAGAAAGCGACATTTTCCTTCATTGCCATATTTAGAGCACACCTTTCTATGTGTATGCTGTTGTAAAATTTCCCCACATGCTTTAATCTCATAAATAAACTCATTGTCCCATTCCTTTCTTTGGTGTTCTGTAGCATGAACAGGTGGTGGAACATTTGGTCTTTGTGTTTGAGGTTCAAAATGAGGATCCTCAATATAATCAACTTCAGGAAAATGATGGTGACTTATTGATTCAAAATATGCAAAAAATCTGGTCTCAAATCTATCATGCTTCATTAACTTATTATGAATGTCAATAGGATTCAATCCACCTAACAGCCATATTAAAAAATGACCATGAAAGCTATGACATTCAGTTAATTCAGTAGTTCCAAACCATGCTTGTAAATTACCAAGAATTCCACCTTCAATGCAACTGTCATGAGTTTTATAATACCACCCAAACAAGTGTTCAAAAATAGCTTCAATGCAAAATGTGAAGAAATCAGAAGCTGCTACAGGATCATGTGATAAGCGAATAGCACGTTCACTAGCAGATACCAAAACAGGATAGCATTGTCCTAAATCAACAGTAGTATCTCCATTAAATAATTGAAAGATTGGACTATGAGCCACACATGGATTCAAAGTCAAAAAAATCAAAGGCATTCCAAACATTCCCAAGTAAACACAAATACAGCTGCAAGCTAGAAGTTTGGATGCTTCAGAACCAGGAATATGAGCTGAAATGGTGTTGACATGTTTTAATGATTCAAATGCTTTCTTCTCTGAATCCGATAAATTATGCAAGTCCCTCTCTTGTTCCAAATGATTAACTAAATTTTTAAGTTGGTCAGGAGATAAAGAAACAATCCTCTTAGCTATTTCAGTGAAATGCTGCCTTTTGACTGTAACTGCAGTGTGGAGATGTGCTATTCTCCTTTGGTGTATGTTTAATGCAACAAAAATGAAATATTTATGATAACAAAAGCTTTGATCATGAATATCTAAATAATATTCAGCCTGTGCCTTGAAGCTGATGTATTTTGATGGTGATGATCTTCAAAACCTCCTACACCAAGAGGATATAAAGTAGGAAACATACCAGGGAACAAATCAGGATTACAATACTTGTTCACAACACTTCCATGTGCAATAGCCAAATCCAGTACAGATGAATCTTTGGGAACATGGTTTCTAAGAGCAGCTGCTGTAAGACACCATCCCGGAAACCTTGAATTTTCAGGAGCAGAAATTCCCATGCACTCAATCATATAGTTTCTTTGTTGCCTAGCATCACTGGATGATGAGGCAGGATGGGATGTAATTCCAGCTGTTTCCTCTTCAAACAATTCTGTGGGATCTGAAGATTCATCATGTATAACCCGACTTTGAATATCAGGTAAACTGTCATCAATTGGGTATTCATCAAGATTGTGTAAATCTAGCAATACAGCATCATAGAGTTTATTGTTTTCTTTCAAATACAGTAAGAAATTCCAAATTTTTTGTTCACGCACCTGGAAAAACTTGTCTAGTTTCTTAGGGTTGAATTTAGTACATCCAACAAATACAACAGTCAGAGTTGATATAATTGATGCAACAGTATGTGGCAAAACAGATGCAGTCGAGATGACATTTTGTTCATGGGCACAAGTATTCCCATGATATACAAAAGCATGTTTTACATCATACAATTCATATAGTCGAGTGACATGAGCAGACATTTGATAAATGGCACAAACCATTTCTTCAACCCAAGTTAAATCATGAAATTCATTAGGCAATTCTCCCTGATAAAAATGATCTGCCAAAGCAAATTGTAGTATTTTATTCTTTGAGAGGTATAGCAATCCCTACAAATGTTCAGAATTGTACACATATCGCTGTCCTAAAATTGTATCGCAGGTTTGCAGAGCAGTAAACCATTCAATGAAGGAGACAAGTAGGTTATTGCATCATCATTTCTTTTATGAAAATATTTAGCCAGAAATGGATCATTGTGTTCAAAAGATGTAAAATAAGAGGCAATTCCTCATGTGGTTGAACAGTTACAGAATGAATGTGTACTTTACTATGTGCATGAGTGCAACATGCACATGCAAGTGGTGCTGTATAACACGTACCTGATCTATATGCAGTCAGACAGCTTTCAATGGTGTCAGAGCAAGGCAGACTAGGCCAGTTTGATACTACTTTCATCTTTTGTTGAATGAATTCTTGCAACATGTCTTCAGTTTCTTTTTTATGCTCTTGCATGCAAAAGTAAGTAGAGTACCGAAGTCTGCTGTTACGAGTGAGAACATGAAAATGACTTTTATCCTTGATAATTGAATTCTGACACATTGGTGTTTGTGATATTTTAGGAATGTGTTACTAGGGTGTTGAACCCTGTTACATGTGTGTCTGTGTATCTGCTACTGTGTTGTGTGGTTTCATGGGCTTGTGTGCCTGTGATATGATCCTATGATTATGTAAGCATTGATTTGAATATACAATAACATATATCAGCTTCCATAGCATGATTTTCAAACTCTGCCACATGTAGCCTCTACAGCTTAGCTCATGATAGGAAGCTGAGCTTCAATTCTAGCTCTAGTTGTGCTACCTTTCTTCAGTGTACACTATATGAACACATATTTCTGATTTGGTATTGGTATTGTCCATGGATGTATCCCATATCTTCATATGCTGTTACTAATAAAGAATGAAATGGAAATTTTTATCTATTTTATTTTGTTTTATTTGAGATGTTTTTGATATTTTCTTCAAGTTTGCTTGAGGCGGCTCTTAAGCGCCTAAGGTGTAATCTAAGCGAGATATAAATTCTAGCGTGGGGGATGCGCTGATGCGGAAGCAAAAATGTAAGCGCTTAAAGTTCGCGTACAGTGACGCGAGCTGTAGATAGAGAGATAACTGTAACTTAACAGTTTTGAGATGAACGATGGGTTCAATAGAATGCTTGAATCGATGACAAATGGCCAGTGACGATTCGTTAACAAAGCAAGCAATGTTGAGATATCAAGCAAAGATATAGAGACTGTTCTGAGACTGTGGAGGTTATACTGCCTTGGATTCTGGGGAAATTTACAAGTGTACTTATAGTGAGAGCTAGCTAGTAATTGTCCTTTGTGTTCCCAAGAAGAATATTGGGGAGATGGAGCGATTCTGGGGTTGCAGACTACATGAGGGAAAGAATGCACAAAAAATGTACTAAAACATGTTTAAAATATCTGAAACTGATCGTGAGGTGGTAGGAGGTGTGGATCATGTGTTTCACTACTATACTGAGCCAAAAGAACAAGAAAAACAATAAGAGAAAATCCTGAAACTCCATTTCGAAGCTTTGGGCGCCTGCTTAAATGAAATCGAAGCGATCGGCTTCGTTTGTGGATCGGTGACGATAGGGGTGATCGGGAATGGAAATAAGAGTGTCGTAAGAGTTGGTAGAAGTGTTTCAAAGCCACACGGGGCTTGATCGGTGGCTATTGAAGCCTGTTCGTGTCCGAAGCGCATATATGCACACGTTTGTCCCTGCATAGGCCGGGGATCGTTGGCCGAGTAGTCCTAGAAATATAAACAGATTATATCCTAAGGCCTGAGGCCTTGGATTCTCATTAGTGAATGTTTTTATGGGTTTTTATTGTTTTTATTCTATGCGGTGCTACTGATGCATCAGTAGATTACGTAATGTAGAGCCGCGCGATGAAAGAAATGGAATAATAAAATAACACGCCCCTTCAAGCTTGTCTGATGCCGAGCAAATCCAATAGATGGTGATGTTTTCTTGGTGACAGTGGTTTTGTGAGAACATCAGTGAGATTGAGCTCTGATGGCACGAATAAAAGGTTGATCTTGCCGGTGTTGACTTGATCGCACGTATAATGATAGTGGGTGTCGATGTGCTTGGTTCTGGAGGTGGTGGCATCGTTTTCTGTGTGAGCAATGAAAGATTGGTTATCAGTAAACAATAAAACTGGAGAAAAATTGAGCTTGAAGTCTTTTCCAAGCCTTGTGAGCCATATCCCCTCTGCTGATGCTACAGAGCCTGCTACAAGCTCTGATTCCATTGATGATCGGGTAACTAGTCCTTGCTTCTTTGATGCCCATGAAATGGGCGAGCCGTTGAACGTGTAGATCCATCCTGAGGTCGATTTGCGATCGTTTATGTCCCCGGCATAGTCGGCGTCCATGAATCCTACTAGCTGGCCTTGAAACTTCCTTCCTTCTCTATGGTAGGTTATTCCGTAGTCCTTGGTGTGCTGTAGGTAGCGTACTATGCGTTTAGCAGCTTCCCAGTGAGCGATTGTGGGCCTGTGAGTAAATTGCGCGCATTTGTTGACTGCGAATGCGATATTGGGTCGAGTGGCGACTGCGCAGTAATTAATACTGCCTATGAGGGAGGCGTAGGGTATGTCGATCGAGTTTCCATCGTTTGGGAGCGCATATAGGTCGATATTCGGGTTCATCGGGGATGTTTGAGCTTTTCCGGATGTAATATCGAATCGCTTGGCTATTGTGTCAATGAATGCGCCTTGAGAGATGTGTATGGTCTGTAGGAGGTGGTCCCTTTTGATGGCGACGCCTAGTAGTCGTGTGGGTTCGCCGAGATCGTGGATTTCGAAGCTGCCCATAATATCATTGATAATCTGATCAGCTGTCTCTTCTGATGATGAGAAACATAGTCCATCATCAATATACCATGCCACTCCTTCTAGTTTCCCGTTCTTATCATTCCTAAAATAGACCGTACTGTCTGCTTCGCCTGCTGTGAAGCCGACTTTCTCCATTTGCTCCTTGAGAGTCTTGTACCACACACGGCCTGATTGTTTGAGGCCGTACATTCCTTTCTTCAATTTGCAGACCAGGTTCTCTGTTCCTTCCTTGACAAACCCCTCGGGTTGCCGCATATACACATCCTCTTCGAGCTTGCCATTCAAAAAGGCGCCCTTGACGTCAATGTGCCTGAGCGTCAAATTGAATTTATTCGCCAATGCGAGGATGAGCCGGATTGATGTAAAGCGTAGTGTGGGTGAGTAAGTCTCGTTGAAGTCGAGACCTGCAACTTGTGAGTAGCCCTGAGAAACCAATCTAGCTTTGAACTTATCAATTTGTCCCTTGTTGTCCCTTTTAACTCTGAAAGTCCATCTGCAGCCGACTATGTTGGTGTTGGGCGGTTTCTCTACTAGATCCCATGTATTGTAGCCTTCTATAGTCTTGAATTCCAGTTCACATGCCTCCTTCCATTTGAGTGAGTCGGTTCCCTTCATTGCTTCCTTGTAGGAGCTGGGTTCATCACTTGCCAGTGTGACGAATGCCGACTTGCTTGCTTCAGAGTCTGTGTATCCGTGAGCCAGTGCAGCCATTTCTCTTGCTAAGGCGTGGTGTCTCTTCCCTCTTCCATATTCATCATTGTTGGGATCGAGCCACATGCCCCTTTCGAAGTCTTTGGGGGCATACGTGTGTCAGAATCCAATTATCAAAGATAAATGTTATGAACAAATGTATTGTTAGCAATAACATTGGAAAAGGTTTCCACATGAAGAGAATGGTGTTCGAAAATGAAAGGTAATCCTACAGAAAAAGCGAAGGGCTTTCGGAATGTTTGCGAAGGAGTGCATGATTCCGAAGAGATAGATGTTCCGAAGGGATTCTATCTCATGGATCGGATGAACCGTATGGTTCACGCCGATCTCACCCATTATGATTACATTCTTTCGAAGTATAATCAAATCTAAAGTGATAAGTTTTATAGGACTTACTTCGAAATGAAGTTACTCTTTTTGATTGTTCACAACGAATTGTTAAGTCGAGCAGATTAATCAAGTAGATGTGCAATAATTGAACTAAAGAACATACATGCGAATGTGCTACTTATATACTGGGACGTTCGGAGGCAAAGGCAAATGGGGAGTAGTCCGTTAAGGATCGGAAAAGTAGCTAAAGTACATGTATGCTAGTTAATGACCATAATGAATAGAGAACAAGAGTGGGATGAAACTTGTGGATGAGAAAGGGGTTTAACGAACTAGAAATACACCCTGAAACCTGTTTCCGAACTGTATGTCGTTTCGGGTAAACGAACCCTTGTTTCACCTCTTTAAACGACAGTCCTGAGTGACGGGGATGAACCCGTCCATATGTGGAATCATATGTATTGTTTCCATAAGCTTTTAGAAGCATAGAATCGACCCTTCTATTGAGTTCCTAGAAATAGATGGGGATAGTGATGGGGATAGTGTAGGTGCTTCTTTTCTGAGGAAAGGCTAATAATAGAATCTGGTTGCTTGATTGGGTCCTTGTGATGTTGCTAGGATGATTCAAGGTGTTATGGGTGACGAGGTGTTGGGGGGTTGTGGGTGTGACAAGTCTGCCAATGAATCGGGTTCCGAAGAGTGGATTCGGAAATGTGATGTTCGGATGGTTTGGATGGTTCGGATGGTTCGGATGGTTCGGATGGTTCGGATGGTTCGGATGGTTCGGATGGTTCGGATGGTTCGGATGGTTCGGATGGTTCGGACGGCGGAACAGATCGTAAATCATGATCGTGACAACGTGCCTGAATCCGAGTTCTCGGTTCCATCAGTCACCCCTGAAGCCATGGATTGATCGTCGAACGGTGGGTCCAGGTGTATTTCTTCTTCCACTTCTTGTTCACTGATGCTGGAGTTGTTTTCAAGCAGTAATGGAGCAGGAGGTGCCGGTGTTTCAGGAGGAGTGGGTGTATGCGAGGGTTCGAGCGTTGTGGGGATGGTATTACGCCATATATCGGGTAAGTCGTCCTCGTCCGTAGCATGGATGGTTATTCTTTCAATGTGATTTGATTCATCAAAGATCACATCACGTGCCTTGAGGAGAGTTCGGGTCCGAGGAACCCAGACCTCGTATGCCTTTGAATCATCATAATAGCCCACAAATATACCTTCTGTGGACTTGAATTTAATAAGAAATAAAATGGAGATTTTTATTTTATTTGATTTTATTTGAAGTGTTTTTGATATTTTGTTCAAGTTTGCTTGATGGCGGCTCTTAAGCGCCTAAAATATAATCTAAGCGAGATGTAAATTCTAGCGCAGGTGATGCGCTGATGCGGAAGCAAAATGTAAGCGCTTAAAGTTCGCGTACAGTGACGCGAGCTGTAGATAGAGAGATAACTGTAACTTAACAGTTTTGAGATGAACTACGGGTTCAATAGGATGTTTGAATTGATGACGAACGGCCGGTGACGATTCGTTAACAAAGCAAGCGATGTTGAGATATCAAGCAAAGATTTGGAGACTGTTCTGAGACTGTGGAGGTTATACTGCCCTTAGATTCTGGAGAAATATACAAGCGTACTTATAGTCTGAGCTAGCTAATAATTGTCCTTTGTGTTTCTAAGAAAAATACTGGGGTGATGGAGCGATTCTGGGGTTGCAGTCTACATGAGGGGAGGAATGCACAAAATATGTACTAACACATGTTTAAAATGCCTGAAACTGATCGTGAGGTGGTAGGACTTGTAGATCATGTGTTTCACTACTATATTGAGTCAAAGAACAAGGAAAAATAATGACAGAAAATCTTGAAACTCCATTTCGAAGTTTTGGGCGCTTGATTAAATGAAATCGAAGCGATCGGCTTCGCTCGTGGATCGGCGACGATAGGGGTGATCCGGAATGGAAATAGAAGTGTCGTAGGGGTTATTGGAAGTGTTTCAAAGCCACGCGGGGCTCAATCGATGGCTATTGAAGCCCGTTCGTGTCCGAAGCGCATATATGCGCACGTTCGTCCCTGCATGGGCCGGGCATCGTTGGCCGAATGATTCTAAAGATGTAAACAGATAATTTCCTAAGGCTCAAAGCCTTGAATTGACATTAGTACTTGTTTTTATTGGGTTTTATTGATTTTATTCTAGGCGGCGCTACTGATGCATCAGTAGATTATGTAATGCATAGCCGCGCGGTGGGAGAGAAGGAAAAATAATAAAATAACAGAATTGACCTTTCCTTAGCATAGCCTTGGGCGTGAGAGCCCAGCATGTACAGCCATAAGTCCTGAGCCAATTTATTTTGGGTTTGGTGCCCCAAAAGGCTTCAAATGGTGAGATTCTGAGCCTGGAGTGTAAGATCCTGTTTTTGATGAAGTTTGCTGTGTGAATGGCAGATACCCAGAATTGTGGGGGGAGATTTGATTCATGTTGCATGGCCAGAGCTGCTTCTTGCAGTGTTCTGTTGAGTCGTTTGGCAATACCATTGTGTTCTGGCATGCTGGTACGGTAAGACGATGAGACTTTTAATCTGTTAAGAGACGTAAATGGGATATGGGAGACGAGCGCGGGTGCTGGCCGCAATGATAGCTAAAACGAGAACTGAACCGAGATACTAAGACTTAACCGGGCTCTCTATAGAGCGGCTGGGCTGAAACCAACTGATTTATTCAGTATATAATCGAGCTATTTATACTAAATTATTTAGTTGAGGGCCGGTACTTCTCAGCGGCTATTTCACTTGTAACTAAAAAATAACTAAAAAACTTATTTAAAATAACAGTTACAACAAGACTACTTACTATTTTGTGTTGTTTTAGTAGCAATATCGGTGATACCTGCCTTGCATCGTATTATCATTAAGGTAAAGCTTATAAAAAACTATATGTCAAGGAGCATGTAGGCAAACCTAGTATTTAATAAACTTCCTACAAATAAAATCAGAAGGGTCTGTGACAAAAATTAGGGGAATTGGACCTGCCATGTGAAGCAACAGCCACTTCCACAAGTTAGCTACTATGCTACAGGCTAACTGAGATAAATAAGTTTGTAGTTCAGTAGCCAAAAAAAAGCAAGTGATTGATCATATTCAGATCTATGACCCCTAGAATTCTGGATATCTCCTTTACTCTTGAACTGCCTCTCCAAAAGACTTGTCTACTCATTCCTGGGTTACTACAGGTTGTCAGCAACATTGACTACCAAAATCTGATAAGCCTTATATTTATCACACAAATATATTTCTCTGCTTACACACTCATAAATGTTTAATGCCTCTATTTTGATCCTGATATTCAGATCCAGTTACCCCACATTAATACCTTGGATTACATAATCACTTAGTGGCATCACCAGCTGCATCAAATACTTGAAAAAAATAGAAACATTTCTTTGAGAAATAAATGCAAAACATTCTATATTCTATATTGTCCTCAGAAAGTTAGAGTAATACAACTATGCATGTGGGATATCCCCAAGAATTTCCAGGTGCTCTGCAGTTGTGGAAAGCATCTCCTGAGCAGTGTTATTGTGATCTAGCATGTGCTGGATGTCCCCAAGGCTAAGCAGGCACTGTGCAACACCCAACTGAATGCGAATTGCCTCAAACTTGGATTGAGCTGCAGAGAGTATCTCCTGAGCAGTGTCATAGTGATCCAGCATGTACTGGATGTCCCCAAGGCTCCTCAGGCACTGTGCAGCACCCAACTGATTGCCAATTGTCTCAAACTTGGATTGAGCTGCAGAGAGCATCTCCTGAGCAGTGTCATAGTGATCCAGCATGCGCTGGATGTTCCCAAGGCTACACAGGCACTGTGCAGCATCCAACTGATTGCCAATTGCCTCAAACTTGGATTGAGCTGCAGACAGCATCTCCTGAGCAGTGTCATTGTGATCTACCATACACTGGATGTCTGCAAGGCTCTGTAGGCACTGTTCAGCACCATACCAATTGCCTCAAACTTAGATTGAGCTGCAGAAAGCATCTCCTGAGCAGTCTTCTAAATCACTTGATTGGGACCAGTGAAGCAACCAACAGTCAGGTTTGATCATAAGCTTTTCTTAGAAAAGAAGCAACCTGACTATCCCCATCACTACCCCATCCTTTCCAAAAATACACTCAATAATTGAGCTGATTCTACTCTCTCAAAGCCTTCCCTGACAGACAATATCATTCAACTCTATGATATGAGTATTCCTAACATTTCTCAGAATTCAATTATCAATGATAAGAATTGTACATGGATGTAGGGTTAGTGATACCGATCGGAAATGTTTCTCATCATAATAGAATGATGTTCTAATGTAAATAGAAGTCCTACAGTAAAAATGAATGGCTTTCAGAATATTTGCAAAAAGATGCATATTCCAAAAAGATAGATATTCCGAATGGATTCAATCTCATGGATCGAATGAACTTTGCAGTCCATGTCAATCACAGCCAATGATATCACATTCTTTCAAAGTGTGTATAAACTAATATAAACAAAGTTAGAGTACTCACTCAAAGGTGTGGTTGTTGAGAAGTTGTTGTTCAAGGTAATTCACAACAAGTTGCCAGGTTTGAGTAGAAACAAGTAGATGTACAATAATTGCACTAGAGAATATACATGTGAATGCTCTACCTATATATCAAATGGTTCAGAAAGAAGAGTAAATGGGAGAGAGTCTGTAAGGGTCAGAAAGCAGCCAAGGTACATGTATACTAATTAAAGGCTATAGGAATCAAAGAACAAGGGAGATAGGAAAATGGTGAATGGGAAAAGATTAATGGACCAACAATAACTCTTGAAACATGCTTCTGAATTGCATGGCTCTTTGGGTAGGGATACCCATGTGAAATCCTTCAGAGGGTGATCCTGAGAGTCTAGAACATTCCTATCATGGAGCCTAATGATAGGGAATGTCATTGCAAGCTTCAATAGAATAGAAATGACTCAATCAATGAGTTCATTTGGAAAATATAGGGATAGTCAGGGTGCTTCTTTTTTAGAAAAGATTATGATGAGACCTGGTTATTGATTGTTTCACTAAACACCAAATGGAGCAATTTATAGGCTGTATTGAGTGACCAGATCAAATGTATGTGAAGGATTGAGGTGAGGGTGATTTGGGTTCCTGAAAGAGGTCTTTGGAGTCGTTTGGAAAATGTACTTTGGGGTTAGAACAATGAAATGTCCCAAATTACAATTGTGACAACATTCAAGTTTACTATCCAAAGGATTAGCATGAGGTTGTCTCTGCCTAAAGAACCATATGATTTGGAAACATGTTTCAGGATGAGTTTCTAGCTTATTAATCTTTTTCTCCATTCACAATTTTCCTACCTCCCCTGTTTTTTGCTTTCTATGGCTCCTAATTAGCATACATGTACCTCATGTACCTTACCTACTTTCTGACTCTCACAGACTCTTTCCCATTCACTCTCCCTTCAGAACTGTTCAGTATATAGATAGCACATTCACATGTATATTCTCTAGTTCAATTATTGTACATCTACTTGTTTGTCTTGCTCAAACTTGCCAACTTGTTGTGAACCACTATAAGACGTTATGCCATGCTGGGACAACAACTGTGCCACGGACAGGCACTGCTGAGATGATAGGAGGGAGCGAGCTCTGTTGTATTAAGGCTGGGAATAGTAAGAGAGTGGCACAAAACAAGCACCTAACAAGTGGATTGAAACTCAGAAAATAGACTAATAAATCTCCAACTAGAGAGCAATGCTCTCTTACACCACCTTGAACAAAAAGTCTTTGGACAACTACATCTTTGAGTGAGTACTCCATGTTATTTTAAATAAGATTTTTTTAGTTATTTTTTAGTTACAAGTGCAATAGCCGCTGAGAAGTACTGGCCCTCAACTAAACAATTTAGTATAAATAGCTCAATTATATACTAAAATAAATCAGTTGGTTTCAGCCCAGCCGCTCTATAGAGAGCCCAGTTAAGTCTTAGTATCTCGGTTCAGTTCTTGGTTCAGTTCTCATTTCAGTTCTCGGTTCAGTTCTCGTTTCAGCTATCATTGCGGCCAGCACCCGCGCTCGTCCAAAAACCGTCTCCTATATATCCCATTCACGTCTCTTAACACTCCAACCTCATTTATATTAGCTTAAATACACTTCAAAAGAGTGTGATATTACTGGCTGTGGTCAACATGGACTGTGAAGTCCATTCAACTCATGAGATAGAATTCCTTTGGAACATCTATCTCTTCAGAACTATGCATCCTTTTGCAGACATTCTGAAGGCCACTCTCACTTTTACTGTAGGACTCCTATTCACTTTCAAATATTATTCTACTATTGCCAGTAACATTTCTAATTGTTTAAACTAACTACACATTCATCTACAACCTTTATCACTCATAATTCAATTCTAACAAAGGTCATGAGGAGTATATATGCAGGTGAGATACTCCTGTGTACTCCTTCTCCTCATTGTTTGATAATAAGAAATAGAATGGAAATGTTTTTGTATGGTTTTATATTTATTTGATGTTTTATTTGAATTTTGTTCAAGTTGCTTGAATGTGCACAATAAGTGCTAGTTTTGCAATCTAAGTGAAAATGTATTGAGATGCGGGGGATGTGCTGATGCAGATGCAAATTGTCAGTGCTTAAATATTGTGTACTGTAACAAGAGCTTTGTAGATAAAGATAAGGCTTCAACTTAGCAAAATTGAAGCAACTATTGAGTTGTATAGATGCTTTGAATTGAAAGCAAATGGCCAGTGACAATTTGCTAGCAGTAAAGTGGTTGTAGAGATATAGAGCAAGTGATTCAGAATATAGGGAACTTTGTGGAGATTTACTGCTGTTAAGAACTAGATCAGAACAGAGGTGGAGATAGAGCTGGGACTCAAGATAGAGTCAACCAAGGTTTGGGGTCAGGTTGCTGAGGAGGGCTGAGGCTTGGTGAGCAAGTCAAATGGGACTTGGCTTCAGCTTATGTGCTGCACCAGCCCAGAGTCCTGTCCCTTATTTTGGACGAGGCCCGAGGTCACCCAAAGTTTGGATGTGACCTTTTAGTGAAGGGGACGAGGGAGTGTAAGGATTAAGAGATAGGAGTATATTGGATATCTTAGTCAATATCAGAACTGATTTACGTGTATATGAGCTAGTAGTTTATATATGAAGGAGTTCGGGAATCGGGGAACGGGGAACGGGTGACCAAAGTCAGGGTTGTAAGCTATGCAAAGAGAGATCAAATGTGAGATGGAAATAGATACGAAACGAGTTTGAGGTGGCTGGAGGTTTGGGCCCAAGGGCCCAGGGGTTTGGGGATTGGCTTGGTGTAGGTTCTGACAGTGCCCCCTCCTTAAGGCTGGGCCCTCGAAGCCTCTTAATAGGGTCCCGGTCACATGAGATGTTTGGGTTGAGTGTGGAGTATAAGGGATATGTGGAATGGGGAGGTCTTCAGAATTAGGCGCCCTTCCATCCCTTTGCCAATATTGACCACTCCAGCTCCCAAGATGACTGCTGAACAACGCGCTGATGTGTTTGCCTTAGGTTTGATACCTAAACCCTGCATGCAACGGTCCTTTCCTCAGACGGTATCTAGTGCAGTCGTTCGAGGGATACAGCAGTTGTGTATATTGATGATTGGTAAGTTGAATTGTCATATGTCTTCTTTTCACAGGATGGGATCGGGAATGGGATATTGTAACAGTGATGGTCGTTGGAGGACTGTAACTGTGTCAGTTTCCTAACCCTAAACTCTTCTTTGTACAAGAAAACATCGAATAATTTGACTTCTTCTCTGCCTTGTATTTGAAGAAGTGGATTTGTGATTTGGAATACTGCATTTGATAATAGTCGTCTAGTGGCTATTACAATTTTAGTATCTTGTCACAATACCAATACTTATGGCAGTAGGTGATGTCAATAGACGTGACGAGTCTTGTGAGTGTGAGTGTGACGTGACATATGTGAGTGTGACTGTGACCGTAACGCGTGACATGTGATGTAGTCTAGAATGTTCTAGACTATTCTTGAATTTGCTTGACTTGACTTTAACTTGGACCGGACTTGAGCATAGACTTGAAACTTGACTTGTTGAACTTGAATTGTTATTTTACAGAGAGAGGCAGAGGCTTTTATATACATGTTTACAGCAACGGCGCAAGGACAATGCAAAATGATGCAATAGAGGTGCTTGGTAAGAATAGGGGTAGTGCATGACAAAGCACAAGAACAAAAAGTACAAGAAAGGAATCAAGAAAGGAGTATCTGACAAAGTAGATAAGCAAGAATGTGTCAAGATAGGGAAGAGAAGTGTGGAGTGGGAATATTAGTACAAGAATAGAATGTCAGTTAGTAATCACGAGAAAAAGTTATCAAACATAGAACAAGGCAAAGATCATGTGAAAAGATAATGTGTCAGATAAAAGAACAAAAGAAATGTCCACCAATAGTATTCCTCAACTTGTCCAATGTCTCCTAAGCAAATTGGATATAGAATAAGTCACTGTGTCATCCAGGAAGGATTGATGAATCAGAGACAACACAGGCTCCAAAGGCTGTTCATGAACCTTTCCATGAATGGCTGACGAGTGGGGTGGAAAATGTGATCCTTCTGGATTCTATGATGAAGAGTAAGGTGAATAGATGGGGGAGAATATTCTGAGTATGGTCCCTTGAATTCTGCAACGTATTCCTCTTGCCCTGCATGATAGTATACCCTTTTATCTCCAAGAAATATGAATGGTGTTGGGGAGTTGTTGACATATACTGGCTCTCCAATGGCATAAGTGTCATGATGATTGGGATTAGAGAGCTTGTGATGGAGATGAGCAGGATTAGGATATGTCAGCATGATTGGAAAATGGCATTCAGCTCATCCTTCTATAGGTTGCAATTTGATAGATTCTTGGATATGCGTCAATGAGGAAATGATAGATGACGACATTGATTGATTGATTTGATTATATAACGAGTGATAAAAGATAGCGGTGTTGGCATAGAGGCGATGTGAGATGATGGCTAAGGTTGAAGAAAATGGCGCTGGCAGAGTTGGACTGAAAATAGATGTGGCTTGTCTGCTGGCTTGTCAGTGTATGATTATTATAAGAGATGGAGGAGTTGGAAGCACAGGAGAGGGCTGAGGAGGCCTGAAAGAAGGCTGAGGAGGAGGAGTGGGTGAGGGCCGAGGAAGCCCAAAAGAAGGACAAGGAGGAGGAGTGAGTGAGGGCCAAGGAAGCCCAAAAGAAGGCCAAGGAAGAGGAACAAGTGAGGGCCAAGGAGGTGGCTAAAATGAGGGCCGAAACCAAGGCTGTAAGGGTAACCTCAACCTGACCCAGGATATGCCTGCTAGCAGGCATACTGCAGGGGATACTACCCTATCAGCATCCTGCCTGGGCCTTCAAGGGGACTTGAACCCCAAACTACCCACAGGGACTCACTCTAGGCTGGTAAAAGAAATCCAAAGATATATAAAGGTCAAATAGTGACTACAGCAGCGAGACACATACCTGGTAAGGGAAATTCAAAGAGAAAAGGGTGAGGATTCCCTTACCTAAGTGGCTAACTATATAGCTACTGGTGACCAAACAAGGGCAAACACAAGGGTGACTAGCACTAAGGAAAAATAGAGAAAAATGGAGGTAGAGGATATAATACTAGGGATGGGATAAATCTAGTATGAAAGGAAATAGGGAGGAGGAAGAGAAAAGGGGAAAAAGGGAGGAAAGGGAGGAAAAAGGGAATAAATGGGTTGTCCCCTGACAGAGGCCAAGGCAGAGGCTGAGAGGCTGGCCTGAGAGGAGCAAGCCATTGAGGCTGAAACCAAGGAGGAGGCCAGGAGGATGACACAGGGGCCACCAACAGCCGAGGTGAAGGGGAAGGGAAAGGCTGAGGGTAAAGGCCAAAGGGTCGCCAAGCCTGAGGCAGGTGGTTTGGAGAGGGTGTGGGTAGTTGGGGTGAGTGAATTTTTTTTGATATACTTTGTTTGATGAATTTATCTAAGAAAAAGGCCATGTGATAAGAGAGAAAATGAGGGTTTGGGTTGAGGGTTCCAAGGTCCGGGTTTGGAAGAATAGGCAGAGTGAAACTTGGTCACAATTTTGGACACATGTCCAAGCTTGGTTGTGAGGATCCATGATGTTTCTTCATCGGTGCCTTCATAACCAGCCTATCAGACCAGGTATAGGAGGTTGCAAGGCCTCCAATGTTGTCTAGTTTTGAGTCGAGGATTTCAGATACCTTGTACTCGGGTTCACCATCGATTTCAATGGGTGGTGGCAGAGGTTCGGTCAGGTTAGGAAAGGTGTTCAGGACCAAAGGGTTGAGCATTGAGACGTGGAAGAGAGGGTGAACTGCATGCATGCTGTCAGGGAGCTGTAGGGTGTAGGAGTGCAAGCCGGGTCAGCCAAGGATTTTGAAGGGGCCAAGATATTTTTCAGTGAGCTTCTTCGAGGGTTGGGTGGTGTGGAAGAATTGTGCTTTCACAAAGGCATAGGAACTGATCAGGAGCTTGGGGGCCAGGAGTCTTTGGGCGTCAGCCAAGACCTGGTAGCAAGGCTAAGCCAGTTTGATTTGCTCTTTCAGTACCTGGTGCAGTTGGTCAAGGTTGACTGTGAAGTCTCAGGCCCAAGAGGAAGCAAGGTCTCGGTCTGGATAGACCTAAATGTTCAGGTGGTATCCCTTGTTTGCAAAGAATAGTGATATGCGTGTGGTGGCACTCGGGGGATTGTTGTAAGCAAATTCAGCAAGTGGGAGTAAGTCTGCCCAATTGTCCTGTTGGTAGTTACTATACACTGGGAGGTATTGTTCCAATGTTTGGTTAGTACATTCGGTCTGACCATCACCCTCAGGGTGATAGCCTGAGGTGAAGTGAAGCATGTCTAAGGCTTTACCCAATGATGTAAAAAAGTGGGAGACAAACTCTGAGCCTCTATCTGAAGTTACATGTGAGGGTATGCTGTGTTTTGAGAAGACATGTAGGATGAAGCGCTTCGTGAGGTCAGCCGAGATGACTGTGTCATGTGTTGAATAAATATCACTTGTTTCATTAGTTGGTCGACTACCACCAGTATTGCAGTATAGCCAGCGGACTGAGGCAGCTGTTCAATGGAGTCCATGGATATTGAGTTCCAGGGTTGTTTGGGGATTGGGAGCTGCTTGAGGAAGCTGTAGGGCTTGTGATATTAGGGTTTGGAGTGTAGACACATGGTGCAAGATTTGCAGAATTTGTTGACTGAGGTTCGGAGTCCAGCCACGTGTATTCATGCCTGATTGCAGATAGAGTCTTGTTCTGACCAAAGTGTCCTGAGAGTATGTGGTTGTGTTTATACTGAAGTACTTGGAGTCAAAGGTCTTCAGTCTTGGTGATGTAGATTCAGTCGTTGTGTCTCAAGAGTCTGTCTTCGGATCGTATCCATCTCGGGTTGGAGGTGTTGTCAAGGTGTTTTAAAGCCTCAGGGTCTGAGGGCAGATGAGCTTTAATGTCAGCATGGAGCTTTTCGAAGTCTATGATAAGGCTTGTACAAAGCGAGGGCAGGATCAGGGACATAGCTCGGAAAGACTCAGTGATTTTCTGAGTTGTGAAGATTGGCCAAAGGTTCTGTGGGTTAATTGTCATGTAGTCACTACCCCCCTCTTTAAGGTAGATGTCCCATTGTCTATTTAAAGTATCAGGTTTCACACCAAGCTTGCCCAGCCAAAACCAAATTACAAGGTTAAACTGCAACAAATATTTGGACCATCAGGCCTGTCTTTGGTGAGCAGTTTTGTAGTCGAAAAATATTCCAGGTTTTTGTAGTCAGTGACAACATCTATTGGGGCCATGGGGCCTTCTAGGTAGTGTTGCCAACATTTGAAGGCCTCAAAGATTGCTAACAGCTCTTTGTTGTGGATGTCGTAGTTGAGTTTGGCACCTGAGAATGTCTGAGAATGGAAAGTGATCAGGTGTATCTTGCCATCTGTGTAAGGGCAACCTCAACCTGACCTGGGATATGCCTGCTGGCAGGCATACTGCAGGGGATACTACCCTATCAGCATCCTGCCTGGGCCTGCAAGGGAACTCGAACCCCAAACTACCCACAGGGACTCACTCTAGGCTGGTAAGGGAAATCCAAAGATATATAAAGATCAAATAGTAACTACAGTAGCAAGACACATACCTGGTAAGGGAAATCCAAAGAGAAAAGGGTGAGGATTCCCTTACCTAAGCAACCAACTATATAACTACTGGTGACCAAACAAGGGCAAACACAAGTGTAGCTAACCCTCGAGAAAAATAGAGAAAAAGGGAGGTGAAGGACATGATACCAGAAATAAGATACATCTAGTATGAGAGAAAGTAGGGAGAAGGAGGGAAAGGAAATAGGGAAAGGGGGGAAAAGGGGAAAAAGAGAGGAAAAAGGGAATAAACCAGTTGTCCCCTGACAGTCTGGGGTGTAGGTTGACAGGATGGTGGCAAGGGTGTAGTCCCAGGCATCAGTTTCCTCAACCAGTTGTTGGTCAGGGTCCCAATGTGTGAAGATCAGGGCTGAGGTGAAGGCGTTCTTCAGGGTTTTGAATGCTGTTCTGCATTCATCCAAGAAGTGCCAGGTTGTACCCTTTCAGGTGAGTTGGGTGAGTGGTACTGTAATCTCTGAATGGTTAAGAATGAAACACTGGTGGAAATTGGCAAAGCCAAGGAAGGACTGGATGTCTTTAACCTTCTGAGGCTTGGGCCAGTCTTGGATGACTTGAATTTTGTCTTTGGCCATCGTGAGGCCTTTGGACAACAGGATGTATCCAAGGAATTCTACAGTGTGTTTGTGCCATTCACATTTCTTAGCTTTCACATAGAGACTATTTTTTTGGAGCCGTTGAAGCACTTCACTGTCAGAATTCAATTATCAAGGATAAAGTCATAGATGAATGGAATGTTAGTAGCATTGTTCAGAAACATTTCTAATAATAATAGAAAGATATTCGAAAGCGAATACAAATCCTACAGTAAAAGCAACTGGCTTTCAGAATGTTTGCAAAAAGGGACATAGTTCCAAAGAGATAGATATTCTGAAAGGATTCTATCTCATAGATCAAATGAACTTTGCAGTTTATGTCAATCATAGCCAAGGGTCTCACATTCTTTCAAAGTGTGTCTAAACTAATATAAATGAAGTTAGAGTACTCACTCAAATATAAACTCGATGAGAGGTTGTTGTTCAAGGTAGTTTACGATGATTTGGCAAGTTGGAGTAGAACAATCAAGTAGACGTACAATAATTGAATTAGGGAACATACATGTGAATGTGCTACTTATATACCAGATGCTTCGGAAGCAGGAGCAAATGGGAAGGAGTCCATAAGGATCGGAAAGTAGCTAAGTTACATGTATACTAATCAAAGGCCATAGGAAATAAAGAACAAGGGTTGGAGGAAAATTGTGAATAGAAAAAAGATTTGATGAACTAGAAATAAATCCTGAAACTTGTTTCCAAATCGCATGGCTCTTTGGGTAGAGGAATCCTCATGTTACTCCCTTAGGCAGCGACCCTGAATGTCAGGAATGAATGAGTCAACATATCAAATAGTATTTCCTGTCACCATAAACTTTGGAGGCATAGAATCGACCCTGACATTGAGTTCCTTGAAATAGATGGGGGTAATGATGGGGATAGTCCAGGTGCTGTCAGGGGACAACCGGTTTTCACCGAAATCCCCACCTCTACGGCCCTCACACATACCAAGTACAGACCCGAGGTGCGAGAACCTTGGTCCGAAGCTTCGGGTCATGGACCCGAAGCCCCTGATCACCAGCCCGAAGTCTCGGGCCTCCGGTCCGAAACCTCGGACCACCTCAAGTAGGGTCCGAGACCTTAGTCCACCTCGGGGGTAACCCGAACCTTGGACCCGGACACTTGGCCCAACATCCGACGTTCATCAGGGATAGATTACCTTATGGGGATAGAAGTCAGGCAGGGTTGACAGTGCGTAGGGGTGCCCCTGGTTGGGCGTTAGGTAGTCGTATATAGTTGTATCACTGGTAGAGGGGACCCTTAGACTTTTGTCTTTGGATCTCCCCTCTGCTAGGTGAGAGTTTCCCTTTATTGTATTTTTCTACTTATATATTCTCTTTGGATCTCCCCTCTGCTAGTTATCTGAGAGTGCTAGGAGGGTTGCCCTTACAGGTGCTTCTTTTGTGAGAAAAGAGTAATGATCAGACCTGATCTATTGGTTGGTTCATTGTGATTTTATTAGGGTGATTCATGGTGTTTGAGGGTGATGAAATGTTGATGGCATGTGTGACTAAAGTGCTGATGGTTCAGATTCCAAATGAGTGATTCGGAAGGAAGCTGTTTGGGGGATTCGGAAGGTGAAGCAAGGGATAATCATGAGTGTGACATTCACGTACATGCTTTTTGTGCTCAACGAGTGTGTCAGAGTAAATGAGGATGTCATCAAGGTAAACTACCACACATTTATCCAACAAATCTCCCAGAATGTCATTCATGAACCGTTGGAAAGCCACAGGTGAGTTAGTTAGCATGAAGGGCATTACTAGCCACTCGAAGGACCCATATCAGGTCTTGAATGCAGTCTTCCATTCATCTCCTTTGATGATTCAGATGAGATGATATGCATGCTGAAGATTTATTTTAGTATAATACCAAGATTTCTTCAGCACATCCAGCAGGTCTGAGACAAGTGGTAGCGGGTATCAGTCTTTCTTTGTTACCTTATTCAACCCTCGGAAGTCTACGCATAGTCGGAGTGAGCCATCTTCTTTCAAACAAAGAGGATTGGCGCCCCATGTAAGGACTGAGAGGGTCGAATGAAGCTGATGTTCAGGTGTTCATCAATGAAGGATCGAAGGGTTTCAAGTTCAGACCGAGAGAGCGAGTAGATCGGGGGTTGAGGCGGTTCCACCCCATCCCCAAGAGTGACCTTAAGGTGGTAAGGTCTATGAGGCACCAAGGTGTCTGCCCTAGACTTGGAGAATATGTCCCCAAAGTCATGATAGTCTTCAGGTATGCCTTCCATGTCTGCAGGGGTCAGGGATAGGTTGGCCGAACATGCTGAGAGTTCAGGTGTGGCCAGGTTGAGGCAAATGGTCTTGGATCCCTCTAATTTACAGGCACAAGCAAACATGGCAGCATTGATTAGGGCAATGCAAGGAGCCTTAAGCTTCGGGTCAGGTTTGGGTGGTGACTTTGGCTTGGCTGTAGCAGCACCAGCTTCAGTCTTTGTCAGAACCCGACCGAAACCTCGGGCCTCCGGGCCCAAATCCCCGACCATCATGGGTCATCTATTCATACCTTCTGTTTGATCTCTTCCCCTCATAGCTTATGACCCTGACCTCGGTCACTCGGTCACTGATCCCCGAACCCTCTCATATATAATTTGCTCATTCATGTACATGATAATCAGTTCTGATATCAACTAAGATACCCCAATACACCTTGCTTAATCTCTACGCTCCTTTGTCCCCTTCGTTAAGGTCACGCCTGAACTTCAGGTGACCTTGGGCCTCGTCCGAAATACGGGACAGGACTCTGAGCTGGCGCAGCACATAAGCTGAAGCCAAGTCCCACTCAACCCGTTCACCGAGCCTCGGCCCCCCTCGGCAACCCGACCCCGAACCTCGGTCGACTCTATATTGAGTCTCAACCCTCACTTTGCCTCCGCTAAGAATCAGTTCTTAACAGTATATCAGAACTCTCGAAGCTCAGACAGTCCTTATGACCCCGACAACCCGATCCACTGCTCGAAACCAAATCAGTAGAGCAACCTCCGTCCTAGCTCAAAGAGCAAGGAACTCCCCGACCCCAACTCCGTTGTTTCGACACTGAAACATGCCCCTTCGCGATCATTCGGTTCCTGAGGGACACATCAAGGAAGTCCCCGATGACCCCAAACCATATCACGAACCCCCCGACGATGATCCGAACCCCGACCCGAACCCTGACCCAGACCCCGACCCTGACCCACCATCAGACAACGACGCCAATGTTGGAGAATCCCTCGCCAAGGCTCTCTCCAAGATTGCGGACCTCATGGGTCCCCAAAAAACTGAATCCTCGAAAGTGAAAATTTGGGAACCCGATACATTTGACGGCTCAGACCCGAAGAAGCTACGGGGCTTCCTCCTTCAGTGCAAACTGAATTTCCGTGCCCGACCGAAAGCATTCTTGGAAGAGTCTGCCAAGGTCAACTATGCCCTGTCCTTCCTCAAAGGCATGGCCCTTGATTATTTCGAGCCGTACCTTACTGATGACTCTTCATTTGAACCTGAGTGGTTCAACAACTACGATAGCTTCACCGAGGAGCTCATGATCAACTTTGGCCCGTACGACGCAGTCACGGATGCCGAAGTAGACCTTGAGAACCTCGTGATGAAGGACAGTCACAAGGCCACCAAGTTTTTCGTTGAATTCTATCGCCTCGCTTCGCTCGTCAACTACAAGGACCAAGCGCTGCTTCGGAAGGCCTATCTCGCCCTCCCGAAGCGGATCAAAGACGAGATGATTCATTTCGACAAACCCTGCACCCTGGATAAGCTCTGAGATCTGGTCCAACGGATTGACCAGCGCTACTGGGAATGTCGAGGCGAGCTCGCTCACAAAACGACCCAGTCATCGTCAAGGTCCGAACCTAGGACCGAGAAATCGGCTGCCCCGGCCCCAAACATGACCCCGAAGGCACAGCAAGGTACCTCGACCAAAGGCAAAGAGGCTGCAAAGCCTTCTACGCCTCAGTCGAAGGGACCTAACCTCTCAGGTAAGCTTGGGCCTGACAGCAAGCTCACCCCCCAAGAACGCCAACACCGCTTTGACCTAAACTTGTGTCTGGTCTGTGGCAGCACGGACCACAAAGCTAGTGTGTGTCCGAGAGCCGCAGCCAAGGCGCGAGCGGCGCAGGCAGCCAACCAGCCCTCAGAGGCCAAGGCCGAACCTATGGCTACAGTCCCTGAGGCAAAAAACTAATCCGCAACCCTACAGCCTCTGCACATCCCAAGGGTTGCATTGACCCCGAACGTGCCGACTTAGAGGTTAGACTTAATGCTTCCGCTCTTTTTAGCCCCACGTCTCTTGTAGTTAATTTGTCCTCTGAAACTATCCTAAACACTCCCTTTAAAGCATTAGTAGACTCTGGCTCCACACATTGTTTCCTTGAATCCACTTTTGTACGTAGACACAACCTCTGAACCCGAACCATAGACCCGATCCCTCTTAGATTATTTGATGGTAGTACAAACTCCATAATTACTGAAGCAGTAGAACTACCTATTCGCTTCCCCTCTGACCACACTTTCCCCATAGACTTTTATGTCACTTCGCTAGACTCGTCCTGTTTGGCCATGCTCGGGCACAACTGGCTCACCCGCTACAATCCGTTGATTGACTGGGTATTGGGCAGTATTACCTTCCGAGCACCCCGACTGGATAATCTGGCCAAACATCCGACGACCGAAGTTCACGCTGCTACAGCCGAGCTGAAGTCACCCTCCAACTCCATCCCAAAGCTTGAGGCTCCTCACATCGCCCTAATCAATGCAGCTGCATTCGCACGCGCCTGTAAATTAGAGGGATCCGAGACCTTTCGCCTCAATCTGGCCCCGACCGAGCTCTCGGCACGCTCGGCCAACCTATCTCCAACCCCCGCAGACATGGAGGGCGTACCTGAAGACTATCGTGACTTCGGGGACGTATTCTCCAAGTCTAGGGCGGACACTCTGGTGCCTCACAGACCATACGACCTCAAAATCACTCTCGAGGATGGCTCCGAACCACCCCAACCCCCGATCTACTCACTCTCTCAGTCCGAACTCGAAACCCTCCAATCCTTCATCGACGAACATTTAAACATCAGTTTCATTCGGCCCTCTTGGTCCTCACACGGAGCACCCATCCTCTTTGTTCGTAAGAAAGACAGCTCGCTCCAACTATGCGTAGACTTCCGAGGGTTGAATAAGGTAACTAAGAAAGACTGGTATCCGCTACCACTCATCTCGGACCTGCTGGACGCACCGAAGAAATCTCGGTATTACACCAAAATCCACCTTCAACACACGTACCACCTCGTCCGAATTGCCAAAGGAGACGAATGGAAGACTGCATTTAAGACCCGATATGGGTCCTTCGAGTGGCTAGTAATGCCCTTCGGGCTTACTAACTCACCTGCGGCTTACCAACGTTTCATGAATGACATCCTGGGAGATTTGTTGGATAAATGTGTGGTAGTTTACCTTGATGACATCCTCATTTATTCTGACACACTCGCCGAGCACAAAAAGCACATACGCAAAGTGCTTCAATGGCTCTGAAAAAATAGTCTCTATGCGAAAGCTAAGAAATGCGAATGGCACAAAGACACAGTAGAATTTCTTGGATACATACTGACATCCGAAGGTCTCACAATGGCCGAAGACAAAATTCAGGTGATCTGAGACTGGCCCGAGCCTTGGAAGGTCAAAGACATTCAGTCCTTCCTCGGTTTTGCCAATTTCTACAGACATTTCATTCTTAACTATTCAGAGATTACAGTACTGCTCACCCGACTCACCCGAAAGGGTACGACCTGGCACTTCTTGGACGAATGCCGAACTGCATTCGAAACCCTGAAGAAAGCCTTCACCTCGGCCCCTATCCTTACGCATTGGGATCCCAATCAGCAATTGGTCGTGGAAACCGATGCCTCAGACTATGCCCTCGCCGCAATCCTGTCAACCTACACCCCGGACGGTGAGATCCACCCAATCGCTTTCCATTCTCGTACATTTTCAGGCACCAAACTCAACTACGACATCCACGACAAAGAGCTATTAGCAATTTTCGAGGCTTTCAAACGTTGGCGACACTACCTAGAAGGACCCTCGGCCCCGATAGACGTTGTCACCGACCACAAAAATCTGGAATACTTTTCGACTACCAAACTGCTTACCCAAAGACAGGCCCGATGGTCCGAATATCTGTCGCAGTTCAACCTCGTTATTCGTTTTCGGCTGGGAAAACTTGGTGCGAAACCCGATGCCTTAACTAGATGATGGGACATCTACCTAAAAGAGGGGGGTAACGACTACGTGACAATCAACCCACAGAACCTTCAGCCAATCTTCACGACTCAACAAATCGCCGAGTCACTCCGAGCTACGTCCTTGATCCTGCCCTCGCTTCGTGCGAACCTCATCATAGACTTCGAAAAACTTCATGCTGATATTAAAGCTCACTTGCCCGCAGACCCCAAGGCTCTAAAACACCTCGGCAACACCTCCGACCTGAGATGGACGCGATCCGAAGACGGATTCTTGAAACACGATGACCAAATATATGTTCCCGAGGCTGACAACCTTCGGCTCCGAGTACTACAATACAAACACAACCATATACTCGCGGGACACTTCGGTCAGAACAAGACTCTATCCTCAATCAGGCGCGAATACACATGGCCCGGACTCCGAACCTCGGTCAACGAGTTCTGCAAGTCCTGCACCACATGCTTACACTCCAAACCCCAACATCACAAGCCCTATGGCTTCCTCAAACAGCTCCCGATCCCCAAACAGCCCTGGAACTCGATATCCATGGACTTCATCGAACAGCTGCCTCGGTCCACCAGCTACACCGCGATACTGGTAGTAGTCGACCAACTAACAAAACAAGCGATATTTATTCCAACGCAAAACATGGTCACCTCGGCCGACCTCACGAAGCTCTTCGTCCTACATGTCTTCTCAAACACGGCATACCCTCGCACGTAACCTCGGACAGAGGTTCGGAGTTCGTCTCCCACTTCTTTAAATCATTGGGTAAAGCCTTAGACATGACGCTTCACTTCACCTCGGGTTATCACCCCAAGGGAGACAGTCAGACCGAACGTACTAACCAGATGTTGGAACAATATCTCCGAGTGTATAGTAACTACCAACAGAACAATTGGGCAGACCTACTCCCACTCGCTGAATTTGCCTACAACAATGCCCCGAGCGCCACGACTGGTGTATCACCATTCTTTGCAAACAAAGGATACCACCCAAATATCTCGGTCCACCCCAACCGAGACCTCGCCTCCTCTCGGGCCCAAGACTTCGCGATCGACCTAGACCAGCTACACCAGGTACTAAGGGAGCAAATCAAACTGGCTCAATCCCGCTACCAGGTCTCGGCCGACGCCCAAAGACACCTGGCCCCCGAGCTCCCGATCAGTTCTCATGCCTTTGTCAAAGCACAATTCTTCCACACCACCCGACCCTCGAAGAAACTAGCCGAAAAGTACCTCGGCCCCTTCAAAGTCCTCGGCCGACCTAGCTCACACTCGTATACCTTACGGCTCCCGGACAGCATGCACGCAGTTCACCCCGTCTTCCACGTCTCAATGCTTGAACCTTCGGTCCTGAACACTTTTCCCAACCGAACCAAACCTCCGCCACCGCTCATCGAAATCAACGGCGAACCTGAATACAAGGTATCCTCGATCCTCGACTCCAAACTGGACAAGCGTCAAAGACCCTGCAACCTCCTATACCTAGTCCGATGGGCCGGTTACAAAGGTACCGACAAAGAGACATCGTGGATCCTCACGACCGAACTCGGACATGCATCCGAAATCATGACCGAGTTCCACTCCGCCTACCCCACCAAACCCGGGCCTTGGAACCTGTAACACGAACCCTCATTCTTTTCTTTCTCTCCCTTAGACACAATCAAAATATATATATATAACAATCTTTTATTCCTTCATCATAACAATAACTATATACAACCAAACTCCCGAACTCCCGAACCCAAACTTTATACTTCCTCTCTTTCTTAAGTCCCTCTTACTTACCCGAACCCGAGACCGAACCCACAATTCACACTACCCGAACCCGAACTCCACCTTCCTTCTTTCTCAAGTCCATTTTACTCAACCAAACCTGAGACCAAACCGAATTCACACCAAAAAAAAATTATTATTGTTATTACTAGTGTTTTCTCTCTATTACAATTGACTCTCTTCCAGAGTCTCCTCCTCCTCCCTCTCCTTTTCCTTCCCTTTATCCACCCGAACCTCGGTCTCCACATGCCCCTCCAAACCCTCCCGAACCCCAGAACCCTGCCCCTTGGTCCCTCGATCTACCTGAAGCTCAATATCCATCAACCTCGGCTCGGCCCCATCCCCCGAAACATCCGACACCCCCGAGCCCGGCTCCAGCCTCAACCCCACTATCCTCTTCACATCTTTGGCGATATGCCAAAGATTTATGGCCATCACCTCGGCCATATCTGCCCGCCTCTCGGCCGCCCGAGCCCTCCAAGCTGACCCCTCGGCTATCAACCGCAGAGCGGCCACCTCCTGCTTCTGCAACCAATTCGACTCCTCCCAAGCATCGGTTGCCCGTGAAAATGCAGTCTCGGTCACCTGATGTGATTGGGGACCTGACACCGCAGTTGACTTCGCCCTTTTCAATGGCTGGGCTGCATCCGTACTCTCAGCCTCCGAGCTCTCGGACCTCGGCCTCTTTGGTGCCCTCGGCATCTTCTCTTTCCCAACTTCTCCTGGCCAAGTGCAGGCCACCTTCCGCTCGCGACACTGAATGCATGAGGCACCGGAGACCCTGAGCTTACATCGCTCCCCCCGACGCCCACCCACTCGACCCGTTCGCCGAGCCTCGGCCCCCCTTGGCAACCTGACCCCGAACCTCAGTCGACTCTATATTGAGTCCCAACCTTCACTCTGCCTCCACTAAGATTCAGTTCTTAACAACTACATTGATAGTACTTATACATGTTTGAAGCACTAACTACAGCAGGGTCAAGAACTACAAGGGGAATAGTGATAAGGCACAACATGGGTGGCTAATCAAACATATTGATGGAATGAATGAAAAAAGATACAGGATCACTGGGGGGATAGATTTGGAAGTTACATTGAAGTTTTAGGATGGAAACTGGACAGGAGACATGAGATGTGGTGGAGTGAGGAAGGAGTATAACTAAAAGAAAATAGATGAAAGAAAAGTAGAAGACACCTGACCTCTGAGCTTCTGTCTCCTGTATATCCATCAACTTGTTAATTAGAGTTCTCATCTCATGAAATCAATGATGGGGTTTGAATAGAATGGATAAACTATGAAGTGTCAGCTATGTTGTGATAGCATCATCAGTGACACTGCTCAGCCTCGTCTCCACATGTTGAAATTTTCTCATTTATTATATGCAATCAGATGGAAGAATAATAAACAACAATAGATGTTCCAAAGGACTTCTATCTTGTAGGTCAAATGAGCTTTGCAGCCCATGTCGACCACAGCCAATAATATCACATTCTTTCGAAGTGTGTTTAACCTCATATTAACAAAGTTAGAGTACTCACTCAAAGGTGTGGTTGTTGAGAAGTTGTTGTTCAAGGTAGTTCACAACAAGTTGGCAGTTTTGAGTAAGCAAACAAGTAGATGTACAATAATTGAACTAGAGAACATACATGAGAATGAGTTACCTATATATTGAATGGTTTGGAAGAGAGAGCGAATGGAAAGAGTCTGTGAGGGTTGGAAAGTGGTTGAGGTACATGTATGCTAAAAGGCCATAGAAATCAAAGAACAAGGGAGGTAGGAAAATGGTGAATGAGAAGAAAGATTAACAAACCAACAATAACTCCTGAAACATGTTTCTGAATCACATATTACGCCTTTGGAGTATGATACTGAATGTCAGGGACTCATAAACCATAGGGTCCAATGGTATGAGCTGTCATAGCAAGTGTCACGATCACAATTTGGACATTACATTCATATTGTCCTCGTTCCGAACAAATCCTTCTGAAGCATTTCATCTGAAGTCCGAAGCAACGTTGTGTTAGTGAATCTGTTCAGACATATTCCTAATGATAATAGAATGGTTTCTGAAAGTGAATAGAAATCCTACAGTAAAAGTGAATGGCTTTCGGAACGTCTGCAAATAAAATGCATAGTTCCGAAGAGATAGAGGTTCCAAAAGGATTCTATCTCATAGATCGAATGAACTTTGGCAGTCCATGTCGATCATAGCCAGTGATCTTACATTCCTTGAAGTGGATTTAACTAATAAAAGTGGAATTGGAGTGCTTACTCAAATATAAAGTTGTTGTTTTAAGGTGAGTTGAGGACGAGTTGGCAAGTGTGAGTAGAAGAATCAAGTTGACATACAATAATTGAACTAGGGAACATACATGTGGATTGTTTAGCTATATACCGAAGGATTCAGAATAGGAGGCGAATGGGAATGAGTCCGTGAGGATCAGAAAATAGCCAAGGTACATACATGTATGCTAATCAAAGGCCATAGAAAACAAAGAACAATGATGGAAGGAAAATTGTGAATGAAGAAAAGGGATAATAGATTATTACCAGCTCCTGAAATATGTTTCCGAATCGTATGGCTTTTTGGGTAGAGATAGCCATGCCTAAATTTTTCAGAAAGTCATTATGAGAGTCTAGAATGTTCCTATCATCAAGTCTGATGATATGGCATGTCATCACAAGCATTGAGTGAATATGAATAACTCCATCCATAATTGTATGGTGAAAGATGGGGATAGTGATGGGGATAGTCAGGGTGGTTCTTTTCTAAAAAAAGAATATGATTGGACCTGACCAATGATTGTTTCACAGGGATTGTTTCACTAGATGGAGTGTTTGAGTTGAAATGATAGATAAAAGAGTTGTTGGATGAAATTGATGGGAATGTGGGTATATTCATCTATATCTTTTATCACTGATATTTGAATTCTGACACAAGCTTTGGGAGAATAGAAGTGACTCAATTAATGAGTTCATTGGGAATGATGGGGATAATGATGGAAATAGTCAGGTGCTTCTTTTATAGAAAAGCTTGTGATCAGACCTGGATGGATTGTTCCACTAAACCCTAATATAGTGATTTAGAAACCATACTAGGTGACTGGATCAATGGGTGCAAATGATTTGATCAGGGTGAAGTGGATTTGGATTCCAAACAAAGATGTTTTTAATAATGGTATTCAGAAGCAAAGGGATAATGGTAGAAGGCCCAAAATCTATTCGTGACAGGAAGCAGAAGTGCAGTTGGGACTCAAGTTAGAGTTGACCGAGGTTCAGGGGTCAAGTGCTGAGGGGGGCTGAGGCTCGGCAGTTGAGTCTGATGGGACTTGGCTTCAGCTTGTGTGCTGCACCAGCTTAGAGTCCTGTCCTGGTATTTTGGATGAGGCCCAAAGTCACCTGAAGTTTGGGCATGACCTTTAGTGAAGGGAGCATAGAGGTTTAAGATAGAAGAATGTATTAGGGGTATCATAATTGATATCAGAACTGACTTCCAATGTACATGAACTAGTGATTTATATAGGGAGAGGTTTGGGGATTGGTGACCGAATGACTGGGGTCAGGGTCATTGTCAGAATCCAATTATCAAAGTTGAATGTTATGAACAAATATATTGTTAGCAATAACATTGGAAAAGGTTTCCACATGAAAAGGATGGTGTCCGAAAATGAAAGGTAATCCTACAGAAAAAGCGAAGGGCTTTCGGAACGTTTGCGAAGAAGTGCAGAATTCCGAAGAGATAGATCTTTCCGAAAGGATTCTACCTCGTGGATCGGATGAACCGTATGGTCCAC
>QMFG01000324.1:0-10319 GCA_003314545.1 Ramaria sp. MG151 | reverse complement strand
AGACTGTGATCGTGACACTTAGCTCATCATGGGTTGTAGCATAGAGAGAGAGAGAGAGAGATTAGAGAATGAGGTGTATTAAGTCAATATCAGAACTGCCGAATATACAAGAGGGTTTCAGGTTTTTATACTAAGGGTCATGGGGATTGGGTCTGGAAATAACTAATATAACTAATATATGTTTCATAACTGTCTAGAAGATTTTCATAACATAGGAATGGGGGGGTTCAAAATGGGATAAGAGGGGGAAACGAAGATGGAAGGATAATAAAGGTTCCCAGAAGAGTCCGGTGATCCAGAGGGCTAAGGGCTCTGGAGATTGGCTGGAGATATATGGAGACCAGCAGATTGGCCTAAGAGATCCGGAGATCCAGAGCTTGGCCAAATACGTGACTGTGACAGGTATCTACTTTTACTCTACTGATAGCATTCTTGAAATTTGTACTAATATTGTTAAGAACTACAAATATTAGGGTCAACAAATTTTCAAATTGATAGAAGAAAGGATTAGATAAAAAAAGATGAAATGGTGGGCTTGTATATGTGCACCTCTCCCAAAATGAATAGAAGCTCTGATGCCTCAGCAGTGGATCAGTGCCTGTTCGCTTTTATGGAAATCATTCACCTAAGTTGTGTTCTATCTTTGGTGGTGTTTCATGTCCATATCTGTTAATAGGTAATCACATGTGTGCAAACATGCATGGCTGCTTATATATGGTCATCTGTGGCTGTTCATTCTTCTTGATCCAAAAATAAAACAAAATGATGTTTCTAAGGCTTTTGGCCTTTAATTTTAAATGGTGTGAATGGAGGATATATTTCTCTTTTATTGCTGTTCTTGTGATGTGATCCTGTGATTATGTATGTGAGGATTCAAACAATTAATAGCAGTAATAACATATCAGTCGATCAAGTGTTTTGTTGCTGTATATTTGAATCTATGATTATATTATCATAGGGTCACATCATGGAGATACAGGCCCACAGGATCACACAACACGGATATATACATTCAAACACATATAGAACAGGATTCAACACCCTAGCACCACAGCTTTATAACATCATAGACAACAATGACTTTATCCCTGAGCAAGTATGCATGCCCACAGCTGCATACATCCTATCCCTGATCCCTGCATACATGGTTTGGCACTTCCATGGACTCAAGACAGTCAACTGACACATATAAACAATATATGAAGCAAACATCTCCAATCCACACAACTCAGAAAAGTGAACCCTAAGTGAGGACAACAAGTTATGCCTGCTTCAGGCCAACTGTGGACATCCATGCCCACCATTCAGAATTTCATCAATTATATATTTTTTCTTCAATATCCAAAGTATGTTGATTGCTTCTGCTATTAGCAGAATCAATAGAAAAGAATTAGCTAGACATGTTTCACCTGCATCACCTCTGTCACATCCCCAATTGTCCCAGAGTCATTCCACTTCCCCAAATTCCTTATCATCCAATAGATAGCTACTATAGAAGAGTATTTACTTAAATACACTTGTAGTTCAGACTTATAAACAGTAAGTCTCCAAAACCTTTTAGTGTTCTAAGAGATAGTTAAGCAGCTCAACTATCAAGACACTTACTCAAAATTGCTTTCTAATTCTCACTTGCATTTCAAGCTGTTGTCAGAATTGAATTATGAGTGATAAGAGTTGTAGATGAATGTGTAGTTAGTTCTAACAATAGGAGATGTACTAATAGTAATAGAATGATATTTTAAAGTGAATGGAAGTCCTACAGTAAAAGTGAATAACCTTCGGAATGTTTGTGAAAGGATGCATAGTTCCGAAGAGATGGATGTTCTGAAGGAAATCTATCACATGAGCTGAATGGACTTCACAGTCCATGTTGACCACAGCCAGTAATATTGCATTGTTTCAAAGTGTGTTTAAGTTAATATAGATGAGGTTGAAGTACTCACTCAAAGGTGTAGTTGTCCAAAGACTTTTTTGTTCAAGGTAGTTCATGATGAGTTGACAGGTTTGAGCAAGGCAAACAAGTAGATGTACAATAATTGAACTAGGGAACATACATGCAAATGTGCTATCTATATACTGAATGGTTCAGAAGGGAGAGCAAATGGGAAGGAGTCCATGAGGGTTGGAAGGTAGGTAAGATACATGTATGCTAATTAAATGTGATGGAATGAAGGGACAAGTGAGAGAGGAAATTTTTGAATGGAAAAAAGATTAGCAGACCAGAAATAGATCCTGAAACATGTTTCTGAATCACATGGATCTTCAGGTAGCAACATTCTTCACCAAATCCTTCAGAGGGTGATCCTGCATGTCAAAAGCCATTAGATGATAGTGACAAATGATATGTGATTCTCTATGAAGTATTCAAAATGTTGAATCAGCTTGAGCATTGAGTTCCTTGGACAAGATAGGGATAGTAATGGGTGTTATTTTCTATTCAAATGAATGCTTACATAATCACATGTTCGCAATGGTATTCATTTCTTTGTGTCTGCTGATTGATTTGTACATCTATGGGTGTTGCTTTGGGTGTGAAGATACTTTTTGATCTGCCTCCCTAGAATACATTAAGAACACATGGGACATACTGGTGAGTTTGGAAAACTATTTTATATCTTGCATAGGCAACTCACACATTACCAGTACATAGGCACCCTACTGGATCCTGTTCCATACTTCCACATGAAAAGCTAGGAGTGGTTGACCCGACATTAAAGTTGAAAAACATTTTATCTTGTTTATTTTTTCATGTGCACATGGGGTGCTAAATGATGGTTTTTTTAGGTGTCTGGTATGAAGAACCTCCATGTTGTAAATCACTTGATTGTACCATTCAGATTGCACCCCACACAATATACAAACAATATCTATTATTTATTTTCATTTTGGGTTTATTGTTGTCTAAAAATGATTATCATCATTTTCCCACTAGCTTTGGCATATATGGGCTGGGAGAAAGCAGTGGATCTTATTTGTGGATCAAAGCAGGAATGGGGAAACTGTGTAATCAGTGGAAAACTTGGTAGTAGGGGTGGGAGGAGAAAAGAAATTTAATGTATGTTGAATGTTCTTGTGTTATTTAAAACAAAGGGGAAAGAGATAGTGAGGGGTTCTTCTTGAAATCTATGAACTATGGAATTGATTTTGTTGCCCTATGGCATCTAGAGGATTAAGAGGGTCAGGAGCCAAGTTGTCCTTGAGTATCTCAAACTGCACATTACATTGCCCTGCCACCTGAAACCCTTTATAAATAAAGCTCATCATGGTTCAACAGATTACCACACAACTTTTACTGTCGTGCCCAAGTCGCGTAATACTACTGTAGGCCAAAAAAAAAGCTTCCCCCCCCTATCTCACCATCAGTTAAAAGAAAAAGAAGGAAAAAAACTGTTCCCCGAGTGTTTTGTCTCGATTACCCAAAAGAAAGTCTCTGTATTTCGCCTAGCCCAACAGCCAGTCAACCATTGAGCCATTGGCTGATGTGGGAGGAGCCAGTCTTAAAAAAAACTCTCAAACCTCGAAATGCCTCGGGGATAGAGTAACAAAATCAATAGTAACAAAATCAATTCCAAGTCCACAGATTTCAAGAAAAACCCATCTTTATCTTTCTTTCTTTTTTTTTGAAATAACACGAGAACCTTCATCATACATCAAAACTCCTTTTCTCAGCGGAACTCCTCCCCTTCCTCCGTTCCTCCCATCACAAATTTTTCCGCTTTATCACCGAATTTCCCTGTTCCTACTTTGCTCCACGGATCAGATCCGCCGCTTTCTCACAACCATATACGCCATACTATCGAAAAAAAATGCAAAAGAAAATGAAAAGGTACATTTTTAGTCAGTGATAAACCCCGAATAAATAAACAAGAAATATTGTTCGTATATTGTGTGGGCCGCGATCTGAATGGGTACAATCGAGTGATTTACAACACGGAGGTTCTTCCTGAAAAATAAACCCATCATTTAACACCCTATCCACATGTAAAAAATAAATAAACGAGATGGAAGTGTTTCACCTTTAATTCAGGGTCAACCACTATTAGCTTTTCACGTGGAAGCATGGAACAGGATCCATTAGTCTGCCCACCTCTCAACATGGACTATGACGGCGATGGGGTTCACGCCCTTGTGTTATCGTGGCCCGAGTCGGTGTCAGAGATATGCGCATGATTGATTTTTACCTACACAGGATATAAAATATGTGCCCAAACTCACCAGCACGTCCTGTGTGTGTTCTTAATGTATTCTAAGGAGCGGCTCAAGAAAAAAAGCCATTACGGTATTAGATAACCAACCATCGGCAGAGGAAAACAACCAACGATCCTCTAGTCTGCTCATCTGTACTACACTGTGGACCAGGATCGACTTCACGCGCTACAGTAGATTTCCACGGCTCGACGTTAATAATCGACTTGGCGAGTGAGCGTGTTGGACCATCAGCGTGCTAGAAGCCACAAAAAAAAAAAGAAACAAAGAAAAGGGGAGGATGGACAAAAAGGTAATCACAGTTGTTCCTCAAGGGAAGGGATGGTTTAACACCATCACCAACGTTGCATACTTCTTTCCTGGCTCCGGGACAGCTGTAAAAATAAATGAATAAATAAAACGATGTCAGACTCAATTTCCAACGGTACCAAAAAAAGGTTTTACGGACATAAAGGAACCCAGGGAAAATTGCAATCTCAAGAGCAGGAACCGAGTCATCCTTCAGTATCCCAAGCCGCACATCATACTGCTCCGCTAGGCCAGGCGGTAATTTACCTGACACCTTTTGTTTCCTAACATCCTTATATACTTTGGCAATGATCAAGGGCACATCATTCGGATTTGCCAGGGTGAGGGGGAAATACATAAATGTCAACAGCCCAAACCCATGCATACCTCACTCTCTGACCACAGAGTGTCTATTATATCACTCATTGTCAACAAGACAAGCTGTTCCTGTACCCAAAAGTGAAGGGGTAGTAGAAGGGATTTGAGAGAGGTATGTATATTAGCATGGGGTATTAGGAGGAGGTGAGGTTAATAACTTTGTCAACTAGCAGCCATCTGCTGCAAGCCATTGCCACATTGTCTGTGACCCACTACCAAAAAAAAAAATACATCAGACATGCATTTCATGGGGAGGATCCTCATGGTACTGTTAGAGTCCCCCAATCTATCAGAGGAGCTGATCTGCATTGTGGAAGAAAGTTGTTCCACAGGTGCAACATGCACTTGCAGAAAATAAAACCCCCACCACAAATTTAATTGGGTGGAGCAACAGACTGTCATGATTTGATTTATAAGC
This sequence comes from Ramaria sp. MG151, assembly GCA_003314545.1. Classification (NCBI taxonomy): domain Eukaryota; kingdom Fungi; phylum Basidiomycota; class Agaricomycetes; order Gomphales; family Gomphaceae; genus Ramaria; species Ramaria sp. MG151. The sequence continues at coordinate 5,029 of QMFG01000324.1, read as the reverse complement.
CCTCACACCTTTCCAATGACAATGATTCATTCAGAGCCTCAGCATTTGGAATGATATCCTGCCACTGAACTTCCTTCCCACCATTGTCTTGAATGTTACACCAATCACTAACACTCATTTTGATTATGCAATTGATCAATAAATGAGGGCACAATCAATACATCAGTTCAATTGTGTCTTCTTGTGAAACACAGGTGCTCTGAATATCCTCAGCATTATCTCCATCTTTTTTAAGGGACTCTATGGCTGAGTTGATTCTACTCTAATAAAGTTTTCTACAACATCCAATATCATGAAACCCAATGGTATATTTGTCTTAGACACATAGGATCACCTTTCCAAAGGATCACAGGAATATTCTTATCTACCAAAGACACCATTTCGTTTGGAAACATAATTGTTAAGTATATTGGCTTATATTTAATTCACTTTCCTCATGTTCTATTTTTTGATTATTTGTACCTTTCTGTGTGTCTTGCTTTCCATTATGTTTTGTAACATACATGTACCTTAATTAGTTCTCTGACCCTCACAGACTCTTTCCTAGTCACTGTCCTTTCTGAACCAATTGGTATATATACAGGACTCTTACATGTATGTTCCATAGTTCAATTATTGTACATCTACCAATTTGCTTTACACCAAACTTAATGTCTCATCATGAATCCATTTGATAAAATCTTTGGATGAACCATATGCAAGTGAGTATACACATATAATTATTAATAGTTGATAAAGCTTTTAATAAATATAATTGAATTCACTGTATTAGAACCCATCCCAATCCCAATGCTTGAGCCTTGGATAAAAAGCATGGTTCTCAACAATCCCCCCCCCCTCGTTCTGGGTGTGTTGGCGTTTGTGTCTTCCCGCATGGGAGATATCATGTCCCATATGAACTGCAGTTCCCAATCGGCTAGCTCTCGAAATAGGAGAAAAAGACCCACACCTTGGGACAGTTAGGGATTGACATTGTGTGGCTAATTCTAACATGTACAGAAAGCATCGATATTGTCTACTGGTCCAGGCCGCGGCTGCATGCCCCCTAGCTGTCTGACAACTCGTGGGCATTGAGGATTTCGTCGGGGTAGCCGGAGGCGGAGATAACGTCGCTACAACAACAACTTCGATACAAATAAAAAATCCCAGAGTTCTGGTTGGGAAGCTGAATATGATACGCCACACACACATGTTTACGCGGGGGGGGAGAATTCCATCAATAACTCGCTTATTATGTTGATCGATTACAACGGAATTAAAACGTTTCAAATTAGTAACTACATGTCATGAAAGCAGGTTCTCACAGTAAAGGCCCAATACTTTACTGCGGGTATTCAAAGCAAGGCTTGGCAGTATTAAGTTCACTATAGAGCATGAGAAAAAAAATGTCCTACTATAATGAACCTGGAGTGAAAGTAATGAAGAGAAGACAAGAAAAGAGTGGTATGAGGGCGATCTACTCGACCGATGCTTCCCGCCAATGGGAAAAGGTACTCCTACACAAGACTGAGATGCGATTTTGCGTTAGCGGGAGGGGGATTGGCGAAGTCGACGACTCGAACATGTTTGCCGCTTCCGTCCGTGCTCGTATCCGTGTCGTTCTGTACAACAAAACGACATCGTCAATATGCAGCGTGGGGACAACGAAGGGATTTTTTAACAGTAAACCTGAGCGATTGAACGTTCATTAACATCCATTTGAGAGAGCTTGGCTCCTGGCCAGTCTTCTACAGCGGGGTCGTGCATCCTGTGCGTCTGTCGTGTAACGTGGACGCGCATTCCATAATTTTCTGCATGGGCTGAAGTAGCAGGACCTGCTGCCGCCGCCGACCGGGTGCTTTTTCGGGCGTTGAGGGTCACCATAAGACTATTTGTGTACCTGCCCATGGGCGGCATCAGACACATAGCTACCATGGTAATAGAGATATGTCAAGTGTGTGAGGCACGCACAATTTTCCCAGGATGAAGGCCCTGGTAGGGTAGTTATCATCAGATGGGAATGGGGTGTTTATGAGAGCAAAGAACATGTCGCACGCACGGTGTGAGGTGGTAGTTCCTGTCTGTCAGCGTGACAAAGAGTGCAAGATCTATCCCCGCGCACACGACAGTGGCTGTTCCTGTTTGGATCACATTCGTAATCAACCTGTTGATTATTGTCCCCGAATGCGAAAAGCCGTGATGTGTCTTCGCATTATAGAGCTGCGAACAACCAAATCGGTTCAAGTTAATACCACTCGACACCGGATTACGAGGGCCAAAACGGCAGCTTACAATCCAGATCATGCAAGCAGAGATAAGTATGTCTGCCACGAAGCTACCGGCCAACCAAAACTGTCATACGGTATTTAAGTGTGAAAATGAAAGGATAGGTGATAAACTTTAGGAAGCTCATACCGAGAATGCGGGGTGCAGTTGAAGCAATTTCTGTTGTGTCCGGTCACCTTCGAACTACAGACGGTAAACGTCGGGATATGGGGCAAACGTTGACATTTTTGATTGAGCACGCACGATGGATGCAGCGACGATCGCGGACAAGCCTTGGCCAAACGCGATCTGCAGGAAAAGAATCGCCTCATGTTGTAGGTGATAAACCTTCAAGACGCACCGCTATGATGACAACTGCCATTCCTCGCATGAGTAAAGTGCTCTTCAAGGTCCAAATTCGCCTGAAGTTGATGAAACTAAGGCACTTTGTCATGCAGGAGAAAGCAATCACATACCATGCGTAGAATATCTGTACGATTGCCGCAACTGGCGAATATACCACTCTCAGAAACATCCATATACATATATATTTCAAAAACCCAGCTCACCTAAACCACACATGATCGGTATCGTGGCCTCGGACCAAACCGTAGGTGAACTGAGCACGTTAAAATTATCCCAATTCGCGATCCCATAATACCATGCGAAATGTGTGCCAAGGACAGTTTGCGCAATGTCGAGAAGGAAGACGCTGTACACTGTTTAGAGCGTTAATCGTTGGTGACCATCCGAAGACCTGAAACCTGCCTAGCAGTCGGATAATGAGCTTGTCTCCAACGGCATTGACATAGTAGACCCCTGCGTTTTGGGGCGAGTCAGGTGGCTGTACAGATTTCAAGACTCGGACAAATGCAGATACGCACAGACTTGGACGATCAACGTGCCCAGCAAAAACCAGTTGATGACGTTTCCGATGAACTAGGGATGGATGAGTTTGGTCAGTAGGGCTATGAGCATAGTTTCTGTGGAAATGAAACACGCACAATAGGACCAATACTGGATTTGCAAATTAGTCAGGAGAGATTCTATACGAAGAGGTGATCGCGTACAAGGTTCTTGGGTCGAGGCGTAAGACAGGTGAGGGAGCGGCGGAACTGGTGCCATTAGGTGAAGACATGGCAGTGAGGCAGGGTGGTAAGGGTGGTGATGTGCGGAGGGATGGGAGGCATGATTTATGGAGCCGTTTAAGCGAGCAAGCGCGCGTCAGCTGCCACCGGGGTATCTAAGGATTTGTTCGTTGCATTCTTGACCGAGCACTGTGGCGATAAATATAGCTCTGCACTGATATCTGAAACCGAAGGTGTGGTGGTGATGGATGGTGGGTGCCACGGACGTTATTGATGGGGGCGATGTGAGGTTCCCACTGCGGGATCTGCGGGATCTTGGGCGCGTCTGGGCCCCTGCAAGAGTTCTGAGCCTCTTCGGATGACTCAGACAACAAACAGTTCAGATATCCGGAAGATTCAAACTAAAGGAAGTATACATACGGGCTTAGGCACGTGCCAGACCGTCCATACGTTGATATCTTCTTCGACATTTCATATTATTCCTGAATTAGCTGTGGGAAGCACGTCTGGATCCATGCCCTAAGACGATACCGGTATATGTGATACGAATCTATTGCCGGTTACGTGCCATCAAATAGATCCTCGGGAATCCCTGATACATGTGATTGACAGTCCCAAACTGGGCAGCTTCCGAGCCTTCATGCACAAAAGTTTAAGCTCCAACGTTTTCGATCGCATTTCCTAGTGTCATTAGAGAAAATCTTCCCAAGTGGGCCTGAGCGGCTTATGTAGGAATAGCGCAAGGCACAAACTCCGACCGTCGGAATGGGTGTATGTGGTGTGCCATGCAGATGCAGTCCTTTTTTTCGACTACGACCAGCTCACACACCGCGATTCAGAATAACTCTCTCGTTCGCACTGCAGAAACAGACTCATCCGCCGAATAACTGCACCACGGGACCAGAGTGCCTTCTCCAGCCACTTTTTCAAACTCACCGCTCCTCCCCTTGCGCTTTGTCCGATGTCTCTGGCTGGACGACATTCTTTCTAATTATGAATGTGGTTGTGTTGGTGATTCTTCGCGGACGTTTGGCACTGATGTGTTTTGGCTGTGTCATTGAGTAACCGGATCCTTTCCAAAGAGGGAAGCCCCTGCGGTGGCGACCCAGCGAGTACGTTGACGGCGCTGCTTTTCCCTTTACGTGCTTTCTAAACTCCACTCGTTCCCCACGACGGCAATGCATGACTTTCGCGCTAGAACGGGCGGTGCCCCACGCCGCCCACGACCCTAGCGTGTGCCTACCGCTGCCTTCTCCCTCCCTCTCGTGTGTTGCCTCACTCCTCTTTGAGGTGGCCACTTCGAGTTGTAGCAAATCCCTTACCCCGTCGATCCACCATGTATTCCTTGCCCCGCCTCTCGCTTTCACGATGTTGCTAGACCCTGCATCTAGTAGGATGCTACTTTGGATAAACCTTGGGATAACATCGATGGGACTGGTTGTAAGGATACATCTCGGTGACTCACGTTTAAATCACCCGTTCTATGCATTTTCGGGTATCTCCGTGTATTTTCAGAGCGGTATACTCTAATTGTATTGATATACCATTGTAGACCGATTGGCTATCACGGCATTGTTGATTGATGGAACCTCTTTGAAGATTTACATGTGTGACCATCGAGGGTCCGAATTTGATGTCTCAAAACATTCAACTCTAAATGTTGAGAGGAAGTGTCAGAGGCCATCTGATTCCACAGA
>QMFG01000320.1:75725-122007 GCA_003314545.1 Ramaria sp. MG151 | reverse complement strand
CAGTCGACTACCATCCGCAGATGCTGCTTCAGTGTTTGCTGTGGGGTATATAATCATTTTCCTTTGTCTGATGCACAAGCTGATATAGCCTTAGAGAAGCTGGAGCTCATAAAATGGATTATTGTTCAGCTGAAGACAGCTCTAGAAGATGCTTTAGCTATCTTTAATTTAAATCACTTTGCTCCCCTTGTTGAATACTGATCCCACAGTCGACTGGAAGCTACCGGTCAAGAGGCACAAACCATTTTGACAATAACTATGGGTCTGAAAGCTTCATCTGTTTTCTACCACAACACTTCTACTCATTATGGTTTTAGAGAACTTGACAATCATCAATTCTCATGGAGCATAGTCGAGCGCCTCGTGGAGCTTTTGGAGAATGGTCGAGTTCCAGGATTAACACCAAATGAGCAAGACCATTTGATCATTTTGATCCAAACAACCCTTGAAGTAGATATTCAATGTAAAGCCCATATGTAGACACTGATATCTGGGATCTCACAGGTAGATGAACAACAATGTGCTCTGGATTCCAATGGACTTCACTATCTCATTTCCATGCAATCCTTCTACATTCTTAACCAGCAAGTAGTTTCCTCAAAATCCACAGAAAAAGCTCCAAAGGGTGTGAACGTATACGCTATCGGGACATGGTGTGGGCATTTCATAGTCAGAGCCAGGACATTTTGCTTGCGGCTTAACTTACAGACAATGAGAAGCAGTTTATCTCATTTTTTCGTGACATTAGCCATGCTTTCAGGTATGCATTCTCAGTCCCTGTGAGGGAGAAAATGAAGGAATTATTCCACTAAGAAGATATTTTTCTAAACTAATAACAGCCATAGGAACACGACTTTCATTATTTCACGTAGCCTTGGGCGCCAAAGTAATTAGGGTTAAGGGTTTAGCTTAATACAGCTCTCTTGCTTTAACCAGGAACGGATAAAAAAAATTAACAACTCAACTTGGTAAAATGATAAGCAACCTATATGATCCACTGATGATCAAGAGAAAAGAGTAACAGGAGAAGGAGAAAAATTGGAATTGGGTGAATGTTTATATTATTAAGCAACAGGATACATGAGTATCCAAAGTGGAGAGATTGACTTTTTGCAATCCACCCACAAATTGAAAACACTATTTATTTATGCTAACCATTCCTAGACCCAGCATCCACATTCAGGTCACAAGACCCCGGGTATACACTTGATTTCCCAGAAGGTTATTCAGATTGTATACTAGGATACGGTCATTAGAGTCGGACATTGAAAAGTAAACAACTTGTAATGACACTGTGGGAACGGCTTATATGAAGTGTATTCGTGGGAATGGGATATGGGCCATGAGAACAAACAGCGGATTATGTGGGGGGGTCCAATATAAAAAGGACCTCTTCTCCCTTTGGGGAATCAGTAATCCAGCAATTGATTAACTATTTACATTCACCCCTATCATTGCTGATCCACGACCACAGGCTGAACACTTCTATTTTCATTTAGAACAAGCGTCCAAAGCTTTGGATGGAGTTTCAGAAGTTTTCCAATCTTTTTTCTTGTTCTTTCAACTGAAGAAAAATTGTAGCATGCATGATTCGTAGTTCTGGTAGCACGCAGATCAGTTTCAAGTGCTTTAGATAGTAATTAGTTCCAATTTTGTGCATTTCATCCCTCATGTAGATTCCAACCCCAAAACTGCTCCACTACCCTAATATTTTTCATTAATCCACAAGAGACTCACCCTAGCTAGCATTCTCCTTAAATACACTTGTAGTTCTCACAATAATCCAAGGCAGTAAAACTCCACAAAGTCTCTCATATTCTTGATCTCTTGCTCTATATCTCTACAACCCCTTTACTGTTAGCAAATCGTCACTGGCTGTTTGCTTTCATCTCAAGGCTGTTATCCAACTCAAAAGTTATCTCATTTTTGTTAAGTTGAACTGTTATCTCTATCTACAAAGCTCGCATTACAGTATGCGAACTTTAAGCGCTGACAGTTTTGCATCCACATCAATGCATCCCCCGCATTTCAATATACTTTCGCTTAGATTACCGCACAAGCACTTAAAACTTGCATTGAAGCAGTTCAATGAAAACTTGAATAAAACACAAACAAAATACAAAATAAATACAACAAAAAATTCATTTTCTTTTCTTATTAATAATGAGAATGGGTCTGTGGAGATTTACTGCGCCTTAGATTTTCATGAGAACTACAAGCATATTTAAGTGAAAGTGTAGCTATGATATCTGTCTTGTGGATGAGAAAGAAAATGAAGGTGTGGAATGATTCTGGAGCATATATCTGCATGTGGTGATCATCCATCTCAAACTGGACTAATTACTCCTAGTACTTGTGAAATGGGTGCGGGTATCTTCAGAACTACAAATGTATGATTCAATATATTTTTTGTGTTGAAAGAACAAGAAGAAAGAAAGGAAAAATTCTGAGACACCTTCTATGTGTATGCATGCTTCTCCCAAAAGCACCAGCATATATGCAGTTGTTTGTGACCATGTGGGTTTGTAGCTGTTCATTCCATTTGCTCTAAAAATAAAACATATAGAAAATTCTAAGGCTTTTGGCCCTGAGTTACCTTTACCATGAGTTGTAGATTTTTTTTCTTTTCTTTTTCTTTTCCTGAGACAATCCCTTGATGCAATACTGTGATTATGTAAGCATGTCATCAAATAAATAATAACATCAGGAACCTTGGCTGCTCACACTTTAGTTGATTTTGAGCATTCATGGACCATGTAGCCGCTCCTGCTGCACAACAGACAGAGCTAGTTGTCAAGGTGCCATTGCCATTCCTGCTGCATGAGCTTGCCATCTTTTCCAAGCTTATCTGTAAGATCTGGCTTCTTAGACTGCACCAGGTTCAGGTTAGCCATTCCCTTATCCTTGTCCTTGGATGCCAGGACATTATTAGTGGCCTTCCACTCAGAATTGCATTGCAGCTTCTTGTTCTTAGCCTTTTAGGAGCTGGGCCTTGCTCCCTGGAGATTTCTGACTTACATTCCCAGTAACACTGATTGATTTTTTGTACAAGGTCCTGGAGTCTGTGCAATGTTGCCAGCTTGTCGAAATGTACCATTTCGTCCTTGATATGCTTTGGAAGGTCCAGATAGGCCTTCTAGAGTAGTACCTGGTTGTTATAATCAAGGAGTGAAGAGAGCCAGTAGAATTCAACAAAGAATTTTGTTGCCTTATGACTTTCCTTCATGACAAGCTGTTCCAGTTCAACTTCAGTGTCCATGATGTGTTGTAGGGGCCAAAATTGATCATCAATTTGTCAACAAGTCCATCATAATACAAGAGCCATGGGGGGCTACCTGGGCCTGATTGGATATAAATGCCTTAGGTTTAGCATGGAAATTCAGTTTACATTAGAGGAGAAAGCCACATAGTTTATTCAGGTTGGATCCATCAAACAAATCTGGTTCCCAGATCTTTGTCTTGGGGCCATTGTCTTTTCCAGAGTTCATGCATTCAGCAAGCTTAGCAATAGTCTTAGATAGCTGTTTGGCTACATTTTCTTCTTCAGGTTTTGGAGATGGGATGGGGTTGGTGCTGGGGTGGTTGTCAGGGTTCAATACATCATCAGACACTTGATTGGGGTCAGGATCAGGGTCAGGGTCATTAGCCAGGGGTCTGGGTGTTTGAGTTCCTTTTGACTGTGACATTGTTGACAGTTGAGAACCTTCTGCTGGATGTAGGTAACAATGACAAAAGGGGGATTTATAATTGGGGGTGTGCTTCTAGCTCTACAAGCCAGGACCATGGGGGTTGCCTGTGAAGGTGGGTTGATCAAGTAATAACCATTTTGAACTACTGAGTCTGGTAGTTCTGATATACTGTAAAATGGCAGGTTGTTACTGATAATAAATGACATTCCAGATACAATGATATGATTTATGGGAAGGGTCACTTTGTATATACAGTAACTCACAAAACTGAGTCAATGTTTGGTGCTTTTGGACTATTCATTGAATAGCTTTGAATGTAAAACATATATGAAAAAAGTGTTGGTGCATCAAAGAAAGAATCTGATCAGGGCTATGCAACCATTAAAAATTATGTAATTCCAATCAGGGGTGATGAAGATATGGGCAATTCAAATCAAGGGCCTATTGACTCAGTTTTGTGAGATGGTATCAATTAGAATCTGATGCTCCATCTATTATATAACATGCAACCCTTGATATATGGTTACTATGGTAACCTTATCTTTTATGAGAACTCAAATTAAGGTATTTAATCCCCTCCAACATGTCCAGAACTTCACTACACTCCAATGCACCCCACTTCCTCTGCTCAAAACGAAAACATTTTCTCCTTGGCCATGGTCATTCCACTCGCACTATTGCCTCAGGACTTCGGCTCAGCCAGTCCACAGTATCCAGGACTCTCAGAACTCTCCATCCCAACCAGCCCTGCTCCTCTGAAGGTCATCCCCCTAAGCTTTCCTCTAGAGATTAACATGCTATTTTATCACCAATTACTACTGGCAGAGCTGCCAATGCTACTCAGGTCACCAAACACATCAATACAATTATCCCCCACCCAGTCTCCTCAGAAACAGTCAGAAGAGTTCTCAGGAAACATTCATTCAAGACTGTGGTGAAGAAGAAAAAGCCCTCCCTCAGTGCAAGGCATAGACAGCTGAGGTTAGCCTTTGCTTTGAAGCACAGAGAGTGGACTGTAGAGGACTGGAAGATGGTCATTTGGTCAGATGAGACCAAAATCAACAGGTTTGGGTCAGATGGGAGGCAGTGGGTCTGGAAACAGAAGGTGAAGGGGTTAATTGAGAGAGAAGTGTAGGGGACAGTCAAGTTTGGAGGGGGAAACATTATGGTATGGGGGTGTATGGGATGGAATGGTGTTGGCTAGCTTGTAGAGATTGAGGGGAAGATGGATGCTGATCAGTTTGTGTCCATTTTGGAGGAAAGTGGAATTCCTGAGGAACAGGTAATTTTTCAACAGGACATTGGCCCAAAGCACAAGTCAAAGAAGGCCAAGAACTGGATGGAAAACAACAATATCACTCTCCTTGACTGCTCTGCACAGTCTCCAGACCTGAATCCTATTGAGCACCTCTGGGATCATGCAAAAAACAGGCTTAAGGAGTATCCAACACCATCCAAGGGAGTTTGGCAAATTTGGGAGAGAGTAGAGGAGGTATGGAATAACATACCACCAGAGGTGTGTCAGAATTTGATAGAGAGTATGCCTAGAAGACTTGAGGCAGTAATTAAGGCTAAGGGGGGTAATACCAAGTTCTAGAATTGCAACATACTATTTCTCTGATACCCTCTCACAAAACTGAGTCAATGGGCCCTTGATTTGAATTGCCCATATCTTCATCACCCCTGATTGGAAATACATTATTTTTTAATGGTTGCATAGCCTTGATCAGATTCTTTCTTTGATGCACCAACACTTTTTCATATATGTTATACATTCAAAGCTATTCAATGAATAGTCCAAAGCACCAAACATTGACTCAGTTTTGTGAGTCACTGCACTAGGAGTCCAGAGGTTCCAGTAGAGTTCTGGGCAGATCGGAGGGACTTGGCTTCAACTTATGTGTTGTACCAACTCAGTGTTCTGTCCTTGTATTTGATGTCCAAGTAACTAGAGAGTCAGGAAGAGCCAGAGCTCATCACAGGTCGTAGTGTAGAGAGTGAGAGTAAGAGTGAGTGAGAGAATGGGGTGTATCAAGTTGATATCAGAACTAAGGAACATACAAAAGAGTTTTGGGTTTATGTACTAAGGGCTTTGGGGATCGGGTTCAGGGATAACTAATATAAGTGAATGTGTTTTGAAGCTATCAAGAAAGATTTCCATAACATGAAGATGGGGGTAATAATAGAACAATACCAGGGAACAAAAATAGTAATAATAAAAGGCCTCTGGAGGAGTCTGGTAGGTTCCAGTGATTGGCCAGATACATGACTGTGACACAGACACAGACACAGACATGGATGGCAGATGTATAGCAAGGACAAGCCACGTGGAAACAAGTGGTGCCTACATCACCAAAGCATCCACAATAATGTACTATGCAAACATAAACCAACAAACAGGTGGGCTGACTACCCTCAAGGATGATTACATGCATAACAAACGTGTTTTTTCCATACACATCATATTATTATCCTCCAGAATAAATCAACCTCGAACTTAACGTAGGAGCGGCATGCTTTCAAGGAATTTTTAATTTTTCATATCATAGATTAACAATTATTACTAGCGAAAAACCGAAATATTAGCATAATTTACCTTAAAGTACCGCCAGATTTCCGACCAGTTCCGTGTCGATTCTCGCTGGGACTGTTAGTCGATGAATTTTAAGAGTTATCGAAAGTTGGAGGAATTGAAGCGGTGGCCAAGAAGAGTGCGTCTGACATAACGGTGAAATTTTCCATGGGAGTCACGATTTTGCAGGTTGGTTGCTCCTTGGTTAGTCGTCCTTCTGGTCCCTGATCTTTGTAGTTAGCATTGGTCCTTGGTCCACGGTCCGTCGAGTAGAGTAGATAATAGGTATAAGTAGCACAGATTATCGTCGCGTTCGGCACTGTTATGTAGGATTCGCATCAGCACCACTTTGAAGCAGCAATCATTTTACGCTTCACCACTTCACTCATGTTCCGTTTCATCTCACATATCACACATCCATTCACCGTATCGCATCCATCATGCCCCAGATGGCCTTGCAACCTCCTCCCTCTTCAATGCCCAGATCGAGGACCCGCGGGAGAAGGACGCGAGAGTCGTCTCAGCCGTATCTGAAGTTTTCGAGCTGCGCCCCTCTGAATGGCGCAGCAAGTGCGGTGAAGACGACCCAGTGCCAAAACCGCGCACAGAGTGAGGTGAGTGCGGTGGGTGCGGTGAGTGTGGGCTCGAATGCGGCTGCGGGGACCCAGAACCACCCAGCTCGTGCCCAGATCCCCGCGTAGAGTACGAAGACCCACTCCCTATCGACTCCGGTGGCGTCGTCGGAATAGGTGCGCAGTCATCTTCATTCTCTTCCAAGAAGGAGGAGGGGAGAAGGGGGCCACGACCGCTTGGAGTACGTGCGGGACTGACGGAACCGTGACCAAGACTGGGGGGAATGTAGCCGGGGCTCCGACCGGGACTAGCTCGGAGGTCGAGCGCATGCCCCTCTCCGTACCCATAAGGTTCTGTCTGCGTTTGCGTCTGCCCACATGGGAAATACTCCTCCGGCTCGGTGCATCTCCTTGTCGTACCGACAACGCGCGCGGACACAGGCGACGTAGGGCTGAGGTAGAGGTAGTCTACAGAGTCGCGGCCATCATTAGGCGGGGTAGGGATGGAATGGGACTGCAAACGGAGGGGTGACTGTTGGGCCGAGGGCTGCGAAGGTGACTGTTGCGAGTGCGAAGGCAAGTAACAAGACGACGAATGTGAGGGATGTTGGGTGGGTGTATTAGTACCAGTATGGATGAACAACTGTGAATGCAAACGTGAGTAGGAAGATGACTGAGAGGGTCAGTTAGCGCTCGCCTGTTGCTGGGAGTTCGAAGGCGAGTGCTGGTGGCTAATTGTAGTAGTGCTGTTGCCGCTGTTGCCGCTGTTTCCTGGCTGTACGAACAGCTGTGAGATAGGTTCCTTTCTCTGCACCATCTGCTCCTGTCCCCGCCACATCATTGGATAGAGCTGATGCTGGATCGGCTGTTGCTGTCCCTGACCTTGCCCAAGCTGTCCCTGCGTCGCAGAAGCTTGCTGCTGCAAACCTCCCGCCCCCAAAACCTGCGCCAGCATCGCAATCCTTTCCGCCTGTACAGTAGCGGAAACACCATCTGCATTTCCTTCTGCATCTATAACAAGTTTGAAATAAAATCACAATGATAAGTCACCCATGTCATGCCAAGAGAGAGAATGGAATTGGGAACGTACAAGGAAAACACGTCTGGCAGACTTTTCGCCTTCTCCAGTTCTATACAAAAGGTCAGCATCTACTTCAATATCCTTTATGAAGTAAGGAAAAAAAATTGTGGAAAAGAAAAGTAATCGAGAACTTGTAAAACCTGGCAAAGATGACCCCACTTACCAGATAATTACACTTTCCACACACCCAATCCCCCGGCTGCTGCTCGATCGGGCCCTTATTTCCCGTGTTCAAGATTGGCGGCATGACGCCCTTGGCCATATTTGCCGTAGACACTACATCAGTCATTCCCCCTCCGGCTATTCCTGCACCGACTCCTCCCTGCGACATTGCACCTTGACCTGCCCCGCTCCCTCCACCCAAACCCCCAGGCCACGGAGGCCTAATCTGCCCCCTTTCTGGAAAGGCCTCATTATCCGGCCAATACATCACACACGGCGCCAGTGGGTCATGGGACACGTTCTGCACGCGCCCGCCCACGGCAAAGGCGCGCCCAGAGGGGGTGAGAATAGATGGGAGGGTGTTGAGAATAGACGGGAGGGTGTTGAGGATGGAGGGGGTAGGGGTGAGAGTGACGGCAGCGGCTGCAGGGAAGGAGGCTGCATTAGCTCCAACTGCAGTTGGGGAGATTGTAACCGTGGAAGAGGGGATGCTGTTCCCGCCGCTGGCGAGACCAAAGTAGCCGATGCCACTGCTGTTCACAGAAGACGACGCACCGCCACCGCCACCGTTGAGGTTAGCCTTGAGGCTGGACGAGAAGTACGTGCTGCTTTGGTTGGCGTTGGAAAGCGAGGGGAGAGAAGCTACCTTTGACAATCCCCTCGAAGGCACTGGACGCGGTGGGGAATGAGACACAGATAGAGCAGAAAGCGGAGAAAGCGGGGAGGGAGGGATGAACGTCGCCCCCCTCGTGGACGATGGGGGAGGGGAGATGCACGTCGAGGTGGGTCCTGCGAGGGCTACGGATCCAAAGTGAGGCGTGCCTACGTTTATGAACTCGGACGGCGGGACGGCGGATCCTCCTCCGCCTCCTCCGCCCCCCAGCCCGAACCGAGGAGAAGAAACGACACGCGGCCAAGGAAGAGAAAACGACGAGAAGGAGGATGGGGAGCTATAAGCGTTTGAGACTGATGGAGCCGAAGAAGGACCAGCTGATGAGGCGGTGGAGTTGCTGAAGGAACCCAAAGTGTTGAAGGGTCCGTTACAAGGTGGAGCAGATGGGCCAGCAGAAGGCCTCGGGACACCACACCCAATGCACACCACGTTGCGCATGAAATTGTGTGCGGCACAGTTGAGACTCGCGCATCTGGCAGGGAGGACAGGAATTAGCAAGAACGGGGGGGAGTAGGCGCATATATGCGTATGAAGGTATCGAGGGAAAGAAGGGGCAGGGAAAGAACTTGAACTCACATCCAATCACCCTGTCTAAATGTATTGCGGGGATTTGGAGGGTTCGTGGAGAGGGTAAATGCAAAGCTAGAGTCGTGGGAGGAGGACTGGGACTGAGGATGACTGTCGAGAACATGTTGTGTGGGAAGACCGAGGAGAGAAAGATCTGTTGCGGGGATTCCGGAGCGGGTGGGCGAATCCGATGCGGAGGGTAAGTGTGGGTGTGGGGAGGGTGAAGGAAGAGACTGGCGAGAAGAATGAGCCATGGGACGAGAAGAAGAAAAGCGGAGAGGAGTGGGTCTGCATACATTTCTCCTGAGGTCGAGTTTCCGGAGCTTCTGAAAGGGCTCGAGGTCTGTCTCTAGAGCTGTGGCAACGGAAACGGAGCCACCTGAGAGAGTGAGAGCGGCGGCGGCCTGGTGGGGATGAGAAGGTGTGTATGTGAGATACGAGGTAGAGAGAGCATTGACGGTACGCACCTGCTCATGCGACTTGAAAACGGCCCAGACAGAATCCTCGCGACCAGATGGGGGACCGCCATAGTCTTCACGGACTGACCAGAGGGTGAGCGGGGCGTGGGGCGTGGCGGGGTGGAAGAGGGAAGCGAGGTGGGAGGATGGGTCCTTTGGGAGATTAAATATCTGTGGGTCGGGAGAAGTGTGTCAGCAAGGAAGCAGGTGACATGGAGGAGCGCATACACGAATGACTCTGCTGCGAGACTGGACGAAGAGGTGGTAGGAACTGCGGCCCATGAGGATGTTTGAGCCAGTCGTGGGATAGTCGAGGGACTGAGAGAGGAGGAGGGAGGGGTCTGTGGGGTGCCCCAGGACATCGTAGGGGTCGCGCTCCTGGGGAGGAGTAGGAGGACCGACATAGGAAAAGGGCATATTTTTCTGGGGCTGGCGAGGACGAGGGCATTGGAGAGAGTGGTTTGAAGAATAAATAAGAGACGATGACATGGTGGTTTAGAGGAGAGTTGGGAATAGGGATGCCATTTGCAAAGAAATATATAATTTATCAGAAAAAAAGGAAGTTTGCTGTTTTGGGGGAAAGGAAATGGCTGGGGAGAATAAGAACCTATGCTATTATTATATCTGCTTCTTCTCTTGATCCACGGCCAAATAGTCCAGGCGGCAGCCTATGTCTCTCTCAAGAGGGGCAATTTTGCTGACTAACCCGAACTCTTGGCCAGCTTTCCCACTGTCTGGCACTCTCGATTCCCAACCACCGATCCAAGTACACTGTCTCCAGCCCCGATAATATACGACTAACCCAATCTACCTTGTCCTACCCTTCCCCCAACGAGTCAACATCTGAGATTCCCAAATGCCGATCCTAGTCTACTCTCTCCGCCCCCGATAATAGACGAATGTGCAATGAGCCGTATACATCCTGAGAGCTAATCAAGCTAGAAACGACCTCTGCAGCGCGCGAGACAGTCTCTACGTCTCCCCAAGGTGAATCATTCGGCTTTCATCCAAGACATGGTCAATCCACTATTCATTTTCGTAATAGTACAGAGAGTCTCATTCGGAGGCGGCTCTACAAGCGGAATGACGACAAACGCTGAACCCTTGTCTTACCCAGAGAAACCCCAACACTTGGCGTGAGACCCGAGGAGCTGGCACCCGATCGAGTTTGAGATCAAACGCCGATCAGTATCTATTGCCTCGCAATATGCGCGACAAGGCTTCCCCCTTGAGTACCTTCACTGCCCCGTTCTCCCTCATCCAATCCACATACCTCACCCACACATCCCGCTCCTCTCGCCCCCGCCCCCGCCGCCCCCACGCTCTCCCGTCATCCACCCCCACTCCAAATCCCAACCCGTCTTTCTTCCTCAACGTCCCCACACTTCCCACTACAAACAACCCCCGTCTCGCCCGCGTCAGTCCCACATTCATCCGTCTCCGATCTGCGAGAAACCCAATATGCCCCTTTGCATTATTCCGCACAGTGCTGAATATAATAATATCCTTCTCCCGTCCCTCGAACCCGTCCACCGTCTTCACCTCAATATTCCCTACCTGCATCGCACGCAGGGGCCCAAGTAAACCCTCAAGTTGCTTCCGATACGCAGCATTGGCCTTCAGCAGCCTGTCCAACAGCGATATCTGCGCAACGTACGGCGCGATGACTCCGATATCATCACCCACCATCTTCTGCCCACACTATTTAATATATAAATGAACATATGCGGCGCGACTCACAGGATTATGCATCAACAAGTCCTCAATAACGGCACAGACGATCCGCGCTTCGTTCTTATTGACACGACTCCGATCCTTCATCTCCTCACTCCCTGCATGGTCTAGAAATATCATCGACGGCCGGTACCCCGTCTCTGGGTCCATCGCAAGGTGGGTCGACGACGGCGGGAGTAGTTGTGACGATATCTCTCCCGCACCGTTTACAGTCCCATCGTATAACGAAAAGTTATAGAATTCAGAGGAGGGGAACCGGGAGAGCGAGGGGTGCATCCGATATTGGAGGTCGAGCATGATGGAAGGGACCACTACGAATCCCACATCAGCGTCACACGCGTACATTCTCGCATCACATACTCTTTTCCTCCGTGAGCCTTTCGAATAGACTCACCCCAAGCCCCCCAGCATGCGCTTTCTGACTCGTAATCACAGGTGGCAGCTGCTTGTGATCACCGATAAGGGCGAGATGTCTCGACTACACATGCAGTCAGCACAAGCATGGACATGTTCGTGGCCCGTACTCACCCCCTTCATAAGCGGAATCAACGACGCAGGTTCAGTGCTCATGCTCGCCTCATCCAGGAACACCACCGGGAAATCAACCACATCCAACGCGGCCGTTGCAGCTGTGATACACGTCGTACAAACCTACCGAACCACCATGTTTAGTCTCAAAACAACGGACTAAACCAAACAGACTCCACGCACCACATCAGCCTTATAGACAGCATCCCGCACCATTTCCCTATGCATTGCCCACGCCCGCCCCTTCCTAGCCAAGAAAAGTATATAAATAAAAACCAAATTTAATAGTCAGCTCAATAAACTCGGTACTTTGACTTTAGAGATTACCTCGCCTTGAGCTCCCTGTCGCCCCGCTCTATTGCTGCACGAAGGGTCGCCCCTCTCGCTCTGGCCTCCTCTTCCTTTTTCACATCAGCACCCTCCTTCCTCCTCTCCATTATCACAGCCAACTCCTCCCTACCATCATTTAATACTCTCTCCCTCACTCCCTCCATCCGTTTCTCTAACCTCCTTATCACTTGCTTCAGCCTCTGCAGTGTCGCCATTTCCGGGTGACGCTCCAGCCGTGCGTCGAGCGTCCACCCTCGTAAAGCAGCGGGGATTCTGCAAATATGGTGGGAGCCGTCAGCAAAAGGGAGGGTGGAGTATATGGGGATAAACGAGGCACAAGCCCAACAAACAAGCGTATAGACTCACTTAGGCGATGCCCCAACACGGAGCGGCGTCAGCCCCGCGGCCGCGAGGCCTGTGACGAGGGTATCGACAGCAGGATTGGTGTAGGTACAAATGAGGATAGGATGCGGGACAAGGAAATGAGTCTGGCAAGAGAGAGGTTCGTTCGAGGCAATGGTTGGTGTAAGGTGAGAGTGAGCATTATTCGGCGTGCGAAGAGCGATGAAGTGAAACAGGTACGAGCATGGGATTGAGAGTTGGGTGAGGACAATATAGGCTCTCAGTGAAACGTAAACCGAGAGAATGCGACAATTACCTTGAGCAACTTCAGAGCCTCAATAATCGTCCGCGTCTTTCCCGTTCCCGGGGGCTAAAAGAAAACGACAACGCAAAGTCAACCAACATTCCAGTTCAATCCCACATTTCACACGCTCCACCCATGCGATAATCTAGTGTAAAAGCTTACTACTCACTCCCTGCACCAAGCTAACCCTCTCTCCCAGCATCATCGCCACCGCCCTCCGCTGCGTTGCATTCAATGCCCCTAAATCCGGGTCACCCTCTACCACCACCGGGTGCTCCGGTACGCGGTATCGACGGGCCCAGGAATGGATGCGTTGGTCGAGGCTGAATATGCCAGCGGAGAAAATGACCTGCGGTGAGGACGAAGGGGTGTGCAACTTCGAACCCTTTTTCAGCTTCCGGCCTGTTAAACAGCCTCCCTCAGGGGGCGGTGGTATGGAAGACGAGGGTTCCGCTATCAGTGCTTGCAGAGGCTCTACCGTTGTTGATGCTTGTGGAAGTGCAAAAGAGTCTAGACGAAGAGGCGCAAAACGGGACAATAACACATCCCGCAAGCACGTTCCCATCAATACACTTTCCGCCTTCTCCGTGGACAACTTCTCCTGCTCTTCGGGATCATAGTTGAGGCTCTAAAAGTGAAACAGAATGGGAATCAGAGGGAGTTCAAATAAGAGCAAAATAAACCACGAGTAAGCTGGTGACGGATTGAATAATTTTGAAAAATGGATTAAACAGTTTAAAGGATGATAGAAAGTGAGAAAAGAATTGAGTGGATGATTACCTGGATCGCGGCGCGCATGCGTTGGTAGGCTATATCTGTCGTGAAAAGGTCGAGTCTTTTGGAAAAAAAAAAAGCAGTTACGATAGATGTCTGAACAATAATGTGGACCGGAGCAAAGATGGGATAAAGGAGAGTTAAAAAGTTCAGAAAAATGGAGAAGGGGTGTAAAGCAGAATAGCAGAATGTAGAGTCTGGCAAAAAAAAACACACCTCCACGTATCCTCACTTAAATCCATCCTCTCATCAAAGCTAATCCTAATCTCTGTCTCCGAGCTGCCAATAACGCTGCCCTGCCCCGTGAGCCCCTGTAGCGGGTCCAGGCGGGAAAGAAGGACTTGGGTACCGTTCCTAGCAGTCATTAGATAGGTACTCAATCATATGCTACACAAGACTGGGGGGAAAACCTTAGAGAAACATGTGCAAGAAGAGATGTTGGAAACGAGGACATGGAGAGACATAAGGACCAGAGACAGAAACCCATATGCTCACTCAAACCGATGATACGGCAGCGCAATCCCGGGACCCAACAAAAATGCTGCAGCAGGCTTCCCAAACTGGTTCTCCTGCAGCCAGAAGGAGGAGAGACCTGTAAGGCAATAGCCGTCACGCTTGAGTTTGTCCTGTGGCCAGTTCGCGAGGCGTGTGCGTATGAGAGTAGCTTCAGTTTCTTGTTCTGCGGCAAGGAGGGGTAGGAATCTGCATCATACGCAAGTATCATGATATAAAAAGGAAAAGACGGGGAGGAGAACAGAGAAATAGAAAGGCAATGTGGAAAGCAAGTGAGAAGCCGTCCCGAAGCAGTGTGGAAGTAAGGAACATGGCAACGCACCGCTCTTTATAATTCTCTATCTCACTATACCACTTCTCACCAATCGAAAGTGGCTGCACTGGAAACTTGTACCTCCTAGGACACTCCATCTTTCCCCGCGAAGGCGGGTCGATCACCCCGCCCGACAGACTCCTCGACGACGCTCGCCCGCGCCAGTCATATCTCGGTCGCAGGGGGGACAGCGTCTCCTCGTCGGGGGAAATGTAGTCGTTGAGATCGAAACCTCCATCAATGAAGAAAAGTGGGTCTTCAGGATCGTGGGGTAGTGAGGAGCCTAGTGTATGCAGAGGATTAGTGTTAGTATCCGTGAACACGCGGAAGCGTGCGGCGCTAGATGATGAAGATGATGTCGTGCAGGTCACGACCGTCATGGACGAGGAGGAGGCATGGCGCAAAGAACAAATTCGCGACGATAATGGAAGGATAGGACAAGGTACGGTAGCTATCGAGAACCTTCGTATTCGTCTCATCGATCAACTGCAAGGTCCCCGTGACCGCTGACGACGTCAAAGCTCGACGAATTTTAGAGCACGTGATCTGGATGCACGTGTTTCCCAGGAAACCTACTTCAGACCAAGTTACCAGTCACCAGAAGTTTGACTTCCCAAGCCCCGCTTTTCTATTCGTGCGTTTCCTAGGACTTTTCGCTCTCGCGACCATGGAGGACACCAGCACTCATAGAAAAATGTTACATGGTAAACGCTCCTTCGGCATGGCTAAGCACCTCCCTATCGACTCTCCAGCGTACGACGCCAGCGAAGGTAAGACTTCTAGCTGTTTTATTCACCCCGATTTCTTACATGCTGCAGAGGACAATGACCCCCTCACCGATGATGCAGCTTCCTCCATGTCGATCCCCGTTTCGCGGAACCACGTGTCCACCACCACGCTCTCCGTCGCCCAGGCCCAATCCCGCGTGGCTGCACAGCACCGGGTCCGTCACCAAGCTCCTCCCCGTATCGCTGCCGTCCTTTCCTCCGATAGTGGTGTCGACTCTCCAACGTACGACGGAGATGTTGAGTCGAGCTCAACAGCCATAGCAAAAAGTATTATCTCCGCAAACTCTAGTTTAGGGACACCTATGGCTTCACCCTCATTCACCCCCCCTCCCGCTCCTGACCGACGTGCTCCACCTGCTCTCGTCCTTTCCCGTCCCGCAGAATCTACTGAGCACCCGACCACGGTGCTGGAGGAGCCAACCCCATCTCCTGTCACCTCCCCTTCCACATTTAACCCTGCCACTCTAACCACAGATGACATCCAGACCTTCGTCAAAGCAGCCATCGATGGAAGATCACCCCGAAACTACATCATCAACCCTCCACCCGTCGGACGGTCTGTCAGAATATACGCAGACGGTGAGGCCATTATCCATCTCCTCCCCAGATTTGTTAATCTATCACCTAGGCGTCTACGATCTTTTCCACTTTGGGTGATTCCTTTTCATCGTTATCATATTACATTTCCAACTTATCATAATCATACAAAGCCATGCGCTGCAGCTCCGGCAGGCCAAGCTTTCCTTTCAATCCGTGTATCTCATGGTTGGAGTATGCTCCGATGAGCTCGTTCACTCCCACAAAGCCCGCACTGCTATGACACATTCCGAGCGGTATGTACACCCAAACCCAAACCCAAACCCAAACCCACACCCACACCTTCTCATATCCTCCCTAAGCTGCGAATCAGTCCGCAACTGTCGTTGGGTCGACGAGGTCGTCCCCGAGGCACCCTGGGTCATCGACCAGGCGTTCCTCGACACGTGGCAAATCGACTACGTCGCGCATGATGAAGAACCCTACGCAGGCGAAGGCCATGAAGATGTATACGCATACACCAAATCGCAAGGCGCGTCTCCGCTCTCCGTCTTGTCTTTAAGCGCTCAAACCCTGCCTTTTTAACTTCTTGCGGTATACTTGCTGTCGTTCGTCCGCAGGCCAATTCCTTCCGACAAGGCGCACTCCTGGTATATCTACTTCCGACCTTCTCGAGCGCATCGTGACGTACTACCGCAAAGGCGACTTTGACGAGAAGTTGGTGAAAATCGGTCATGCCGAGCTTAAAGCTGAGGGATCTGACTACGATGATACTCGTAATAGTCATTGAGCATTGCATCAGGTTGCTGATACTGCTTTGCACGTTTATAACTGACATCATTTACAGTCTTTCATGCATCCCAATCATTAATTAGTATGCGTACATCATAGAATTCTTGTAGTGTCCAACATATATACGGGGCTACAATAAAAAGGATTATCTCGTCTTTTCTTCATGCATTTATCGATGGGAGGAATCCTGTGGCACATAGTCCTTAGTAAGATCAATGTCACCCTTGAGATGAACATTGGTGATGCGAGACTGGCGCTGTCTGGGACCAGACTTCTTGCCTTTTTTCTTGCCAGTGGGAAGCTTGGGGACAACAGTTTCGGCCGCTGTCGCCTGCAAGCCTTCTATAGATGAGTAGGCAATAACTGTGAGATTATGAATATAATATTAGGCTTTACCATACCGGACGCAAGGGACTTGAGAAGATCGGTGTCGTCCGGAACAGTAAGTGAGCGCCATAGATCCTGAAACTCTGCCGGCGTCACATTGTAACAATGATACAACTGCGAAAGTCTGGGCACACACACCTTGTTCGACAGGCATGCCACCACTCTCTTCATCAGGTCGAACCTCATTCCAGAAGACAAGACGCATCTGTCCATCCTTAACAGTACGGGTTACAAGGACATCACCCTCTTTTTCGAGCTCTTCCACAGCCTGCGGAGCCTCCTTCCAGGATTCTTTGAGAGTTCGGACGGAAAGTCCTCCACCATGCCGTGTATGCCGTTGTATCTCCGTGAGTAACGATGCTTTGTTTTTAAAGGTATAATCATTCTGCACGACAAAATGTAAATAGATAACACAAGACGAAACTATGTAGACGAACCCGATACGAATACAAATCGGTCTTTGGATCGTGTACGACACGATCGTGCGCCTTGAATTTCTCAAGTAAGATGTTATCGGTCATAAGTGGCGTATCCGTAACTATCGCGAGTTCCTGCAACCGCATTGGATTACCATGGTTCTGAAGTAACGTATTCAACAACACAACTCGTCCCACATGTTGAGTTGGCGTACCTTAAGATGGTTCACAGCGTACACAAGTTGTGTCATGGTATTCTGGCCAGTTCCTGTATCCGCGGGCTGCGAGTACACAATGCCTGTAAGCTTCTCAATGGCAACATCTGACACTGATAAATGTTGAATGAGACTAGCTTGGCTTTGGCTTTGGCCTCTTCGTCTTCTTCAGGGGGGGTTCATCCGTCGGCTGCGTTGTTACCGGGATAATAGGTGGAGGTGGTGCTGGTGCTGGGTGCTGGCTCGAACGCCATGCCAACGTTGGGTGTTGCATCTGATACTTGAGATTGGACGAGTCTCTGGAGGAACGATAACAAGGCACAGATAATCGTCAAGAAAGATGACCTTTGCAAGGCCTACATGCCACAAGCGCTCGGCGGAGTGCGGGCTTGTAAGTAATGTGAGCGCCGAAGAAGTGCTGGTGCCGAGCTCGCTGTTTGTGACAGCGAGTGCTGTGTAGTCGACTATGGCTGCCTTCTTTTCACGACCCACCTCTGCGGCTGTAAAAATAGTTGCTCCTCCACGACCGGATGGCTCGCCTGCTCCGCAGCTCACTCAAGACCAGAACCGTACGCGTCCGCTCTTCGTTGCTGTTTCTTCTTCTCACAGGTGTTATCTCAGAGACAAAACTCTGCGGAAACATTGCAAAATTTGGGTGTGTATGTGTGATGTTCCCGTGCGCCAGGATTCGCTGACAGGGCGGAAGCGTATGCCAGTTTGAAGGCATAGGCTGCATATTTCACCACCCTCCAGTATGTTAGCAACTATCCTCTTTGATTAACTCTCACGAAAAGATTCAAGCACCATGAACGACCTCATACAGAAATGCACTCTAACACCTCTCAGCTGTAACTAATTGCTTGTCTTCTGGCCTGTGCTTGATACTCATTGTCCTCAGGTCGCGCACTGCATCTCCCTTCCAATCCCAGCAGTCGAACACCCAGTCACGCCAGAATGTGAACGCCCCTGTTTTTGTCCCTAAAGGTACCGTGAGTCCGGACATCTATCGTCCAGCTCCCACCGCCTCTATCTCTAAATCCATGTCAGTCAAAATCATACTACTAACCTCGTCTTCCTTGACTATAATCCTTCGCAGTCCTTCTCCGCCTCCTCAAGATGTCTATGAGCATGACCCTTATGATCCCTATGACCTACCTGGCACAAATGGGGATATTCCTCCACAGCACCTTGTCCCTGCTATGCAAAATATCCAGCTTGTACATAATATCAAATTCAGAACTGGTTTTTTACTGACATTTATCTCAGCAGCAAAGTTATGATCCCGGGCCCAGCGCTCCAACTCAATCTCGCCTTGGGTCCCAACCAAGTTCTACGATAACTGGAATGGAATCTTACTACCAACCACCTCCAAGTACATTCGTCAGACAGCCAGTTCGCCTTCTTGCATTTTCTTACTCTCTTGTTTTCGGCCTCATTTTTGTCGCATACAGCTCAACTACCACCTCTACACTCCGGCTTCCCATATATCAACTCTGGTTAAATCTGACACTCCCCAAGCATCTTTTTTCATGTCTGAATCTCTTCGAGTGGAACTCACACAACGTGCAGAGGCTATCCGTGCGGCGCCTTCCCCTTCATCAAACCTTCCCGATGAGCTGCAAGGTTATCACTCTCTCGTGCTATTGGATCAATCATCATCCAGCGGTGGTCCCTCTGTTAAGGACCGCCGTCCAAATTTCGGGGCCTGGCATTCGTCTGTGTACAAAGCCACATCCTCGACGGATGGTCTTGCGTATACACTCAGGCGAATTGAGAGTATGTCTTATACTCTTCGACTTTCACAGATCGTAAGAATCTTCGCTCACAGATTTTCGGCTTCCTCATGAGTCTGCATTTGGAGCTATTGAACATTGGTCGCGTGTACGACATCCCAACATAGTCTCTGTCCGCGAAGCATTCACCACTCGAGCTTTTAACGACAATTGTGCGCAAGTCTCCCCATCTGCAGACACCCATTAACGCGCCACGTGGTTCAATAGCACTGATTGTTTCGTATGATTACCATCCAAACGCGACGACTCTTTTCGATGCCCACCTTAAGATCCCACGTCGGACACACACAGCCACCCTCAGCAGTCACTTTTCCACAGCCACTCCCATCCCCGAGTCTGTTTTGTGGACATATATCACACAGATTGGCAACGCTGTCCGGACCGTCCATGCCCTCGGTCTGGCAGTCCGCATGATCGACGCCACAAAGATACTAGTCACCGGAAAAAACAGGTCTGTCGGCAGTCGTAGCCTCACCTGTGGTGCTCACTACCGGGTATGAAGGGTCCGAATAGGTTCCTGTGGGATCGGCGACGTCGTGGCATATGATGCTCGCCAGGACGTCCACTACTTACAGGTAAAATCTATACTTTCTGTGGCTAATACATCTGAATAACATTCTATGTAGCAAGAGGACCTACTACAATTTGGACGACTGATCTTAGCTCTCTGCTGCAATAACCTCGTCGCGGGTAACAATTTGGGTAAATCAATTGAGACGGTCACCAGGCATTATACGCCTGATCTCAAAGCCGTCATTCTTTTTTTAATATCCAAGCCTTCCCCTGCTAAGGTTCTATCCATAATTGCATTTCATGTTGTCACGGACTCATTCCACGCCGCAGTCAATTAGTCAACTCTTCGAGATGATCGGGAGCCGCGTGCTTACTGAAATGGAGGCTTTACAACAGTAAGTAGATCATTCTTTCAGTGCTTCGCGTCCACTATAGCGGATTCTTGCTTTACGCAGTCAAACTGATCAGTTGGAGGGTGAACTTATGCGCGAGCTTGAGAATGGACGGCTTGCACGCTTGCTCTGCAAGTTCGGTTTCATAAATGAGCGCCCCGAGTGAGAGTTGTTGCTACTCCTTATATTTGGGAAGGCTTACAGGTGTCTTTGTAGGTTTGATCGGGAGCCAAGGTGGTCTGAGACTGGAGACAGGTACATTATCAAACTGTTTAGAGATTATGTTTTCCATCAGGTAGATGAAAACGGTAATCCGATGGTCAACCTCTCGCATGTTTTGACATGCTTAAACAAGGTGAGAAACGTGGCGATAATATTCTAAAGCACGCCTCAGCATTGTTATTGCAGCTGGATGCCGGTACCGAAGAACGCCTTATGCTTGTATCAAGAGACGAACAGAGTTGTCTGGTAGTGAGCTACAAGGAACTCAAGTCGTGCATCGAATCCACATTCAGGTTCGTAGGCTGTAAGTTTCGCCTGGAGAATGCGCTGATAGTTGTTAACTTACAGCGACCTTGCAAGGGGAGCACGATAGCGACATTGTTGGTTTAACCTCGCACAATGTCACGGTGGAGATACATTATTGGAAATTCTTCCTGTGAACAATGCCAACGATTATCCTTCTTAACTATAATAACCATAGAGAATGAACTGTACTAAAATCGATCTCAGTACTTTTTGTATAGATACAAAAGTAATGAAGGCAGTCTTTTTTCTTCTAGCGGACGCGCTCTAATTGCAGAGGCGAGTCACGTGATACTTGTTGTGAAGATGTCTCCAACACTGTTTCCTTCCATGTCTCGTTCTTATATTCAAAGCTGCCAGTTTTCCTCTTGGCATGCGACCTTTTCCAATGTTTCCCCGAGGGCAGTTGTAATCCGTCCTATAAGTGATGAGTTTCGAGCGTATCTTGAAGAGGATGGTGTTATAGTACCGGAAGGCTCTGACGATCGGTGAGCCAGATATCTTGAGATCTTTTGAAGAGATATTGCAGGCAGTATCTCAATTCTGCTTGTACAGCCCCTTTACTAGTAATCTATCTGATAAGTGGTCAGATAGCGAAGACACCGATGATATTTATCCAAAACGTCCTGCTTTCCCACAATTAGATGCGCAGATACGGGATGCAATACATTGTTACGAAGCTGTATTTCCAAAGCTCAATTGGACAGCACCCAAGGTGAAATAATTCGTGACGTATTTTAAAATATTGCAGTTCCACTCACACGAAGCAGGATTCTTCCTGGGTTATCCCAACTCTACGATGCACATCCCCCGCTGATGTCTACCTATTGTTAAAGTCTTCAGACTTCGTCTTACACGATCTCAACCCACAGCTAGCTTTCGAAGGGTGTACCACGAATCGCACTCTCTCTACTGCTGATGAGCAGCCAGCTATGCCCATCCATGAACTGGAGCTTGTGTTGAAGAAATGGTACTCAATGGACAGAGGTCGTGAGTTCCGCTGTTTCGTTCGTGATGAAATCCTTCTCGGTGAGTTGCAGACCATGCGAAGCCTGTCTCCAACATGCTTATTCCTATTATGTTGAAAATCCAGCCATCGCTCAGCGAGATCTCAATTATTATCCTCATTTAAATGAGAAGGGTACGACAGACAAAATACTCCGATCACTGCTTGAATTTTGGGTACAGCACATCAGATCAAAATTTATAGGAGGAAGTGACTGTATGTTTGTTTCTTGTAAATGATAGCTTGAATATCTAAATGCTTTATGTCCAATTACAGATATTTTTGATGTTCACCTGACCCGTGACCTCTCTTCCGCTCACATCCTGGACTTCAACCCATATCACCCAAAGACGGACCCTCTTCTGTTTACTTATGACGAGCTCTTGCAGTTGTTGGTTTTAGCTTCCACTTTCGTTGCTTCCGACTTCCCTTCAGACTTTCAACGTGAACAATCATTCATGCCGGTCCTTCGTACTATTCCTTCTCCCTCTCATCCTGCTGCCTCTCGGAATGCACCAGCATATCAGCATAATGCTATCCCGTTCGATGCATTACACATGTGTGAGGGGAGTGATATTGCTACATTTTCTGAAAACTGGCAAAAAGAGATAAAACGAAATATATACGAAGACTAATGACACCCATGACATCTACAGCATTGGGTGATTACTTCTCCGAGATTCGTTCAAAAAATTGCTTCAACGTCCCGGATAAGACATCGGGTAAAGCCTCGACACTGCGTAGAACCACATAGTACTGAAAAGGGAAGGAATCTAAGTAGCGATCCAGTTGGAGCTCTAGGTGTCCACCGACATCCTTGTATGAAGCTTGATTCATAGCTAAAATGGAACTTTGGGCAATGTTGTGACTTTCCAAGAATGGATAATTGTGTGTATGCAACGAGTCAATGATCACAAACACCATCATGACACGTTGCTCTTCAGCTCGTCGCAATACTGTCCGTAGTTTGTCGTGATCTTGACAAACTCCATCTGAAATGATGATCTCTAGTTGCCACAGATCTGCGGCTTCACGACTTGCGCGACCTACAGCCCTCCGTTCGCGTGCCTGCATCAGTATTTGGAGACTCGCATTAACGAGTTCCAGCACATCGGTCTTTCGTTGATTAAACTTGAACTTTTGCATTATTTTCTCCCCCTCTCGGTCGCCAACCAAACCGTCCTCAAATGCGTGGACTATTTCGACGTCCTCACCGAACCTGGCAATTGCTACCTCTCCACTTTCGAGTCGGTTCAGCGCCTTACTCACGAGAGCCAAAGCCTCATAGGCAAGGTGGACGGACCGACTTTCCGCCATACTGCGGGAATCATCGAGCGCAATTAGTATCTGGTACTCCCGTTGACTTGGACGAGTACGCCGCAGCCAGATTTTATCCTTAGTGTACTCCGAGGCGATGTATGGGATAATCTTTTTCATGTTGAGCCTCTTTCCAGTACGGTAGTCTCCCTGGAGTCGAGTCGCTAGCGTCGGCTCTAGAATAAGTCTTAGTTGTTCACATAGCGCGAAAGACAAATCTTGCGTGAGAGAGTCATACAAGCGCCATATCTCTCCAGCACTAGACTCCAAGTGTTCAGACTCCTGCCATCTCTTCACAGAATCTTCTACAAATTTCTCGTCAGGAGACGGGCATGTCGTATTGACCATTGTTGCAAGACCAGAACCAACACCAGATGGTACTTTGGATCGTGAATGATCCCTATGGTCCGTTTTGATTTGATTGTGCATCAGAGCACTTTCGACGAAGGTTTCCCTGGTAGTCGCCTTCTCGCTGACATTCATATGCAAGGCAGGAGACAAACTATCGACATCTTGATCCTTCGGAGTGTCAGTGAGCCGATCAGAGTTATCGCGGGGGACGACTGAATCGGAAGCAGAATCATCGACGCTAATTTGGAGATCTCTGAGCTTTACAGCTTCATTTTCCTTCGCTGGGCCAAGCGTTTGCAAACTGTTGTCTCCATTCATGCCTTCAGGCGAATATTCAACTTCTTGGGGTAATACGGAGTCATCATACTTGGGTGATTGTGGCGGATCAAATTCTGTTGTACCCTTGATCTGATCCCAGCGTTTGCGAAGCTCCCCGAGTGTATCGCCTAAACTACGCGACGGATTGGGTAGTAAAGGTGAAGCAGAGGAAGATCCTAGCGGCGCCATAGAACTAGTTTGACCCATGTCCTGATTATTGGTACCCTTCTGTTCTTCTGTCATTGGTAATTTGGGGCTGGAAAACTCTAAGCACGAACCAAGGTCAAAATAAAGAAAGCACTGACAGATCATTGTGTACAATACCCTCATTAGCTTCATTTCCTTGTGTACCCTTATTGCCTACTGTTGTGCCCAGCTTTTCAACATCTTGCATCTCGCCATCAGAAGGTGGTGGGTCAACAAGGCTTAGCGAGCCGGATTCTTTTGTCTGATTGCTCTTTTCAGGAAAATCTGGGGGAGTCGTGGTAGGTTGGGCCTGATCGTCTTCTGTATTTGATGTAGGGTTCTCCTGGGAATCGCCTTCGAAGTTGTCTTCCGAGTGTGCAGAAACGCATTCCTCCTGCGATGTTTCGAAAAAATCATCCTGAACTAGTTCCGGATCTCTCGACATTGGAAAAGTCTGCTGAGTTTCGTCTTCACCTTCCTCCATGGCATCGTCTTGAGTATCTGGATCTCCATCTTGTCCACCATCCTCTGCTTCGAGTTCTAGATCGTCCGGCAAGTCGAGAGTACTTGCTTCAGGTACAAAATTGTCCATTTGCCTGCCTGCGTCGATGGGTTGATCGTCTGGCATTTCTTCGTCGGGTAACTCTTCGGGAGTCTGAGTTAGCGAGAGATCACCGTCATCCTGTTTCGAAGTGTCCTTCTCTCCCTCCTTGGCCACGACCTCAGATGTCTCATTCTGTTCCTTGGCACCTTCTTTAGATAACTGCCCATCGACATTTTTTCCTGGTACCTTCTCATCTCCCCAAAGCTTCTCATCGACAGTGTCTGGGTTTGTGGCATCAGTTTTTCCAACTTCCTCGTCAACTTCCGGTTGACCTCCTTTATCAGTACCAGTCTCAGTATCATCACCTTCGAGATCCTCCACATCTCCTCCAAGCTCCCCCATCTCGATTGCATCACCATCAGGTTCGCCGATTGGTTCCGGTTGCATGGTCTCTTCATCGCGAAGTCCCTCTACTTGACTTTCATCCTGAATCTGGTCGCTAACATTCTTGCCTCCGGTCCCGTGTCCGAGACCTGTGCCGTCTAAAACTTCATCCCCTTGTTCTGCATCGCCAGTGGACTCATCTAGTTCTGCAGGCTTACAGAAACCCTTCTGAACCAGCGACAGCACCACACGGCAGAGAACGTACGATAGCTTGAACGAAGATTTCACCAACTGCACCTGTATCATGAGGTGGTTCTGAACAAGGCGAAGATAAGCATTAACAAATGGTAGTATGGTACGTATGCTTGTCAGCCTGCCAGCAAGCGGAGATACTATCAGGTCGTCGATAAAAGCGTTCACTGCTTTCACTACGGACTCAATGGCGAACACCTGCGAGACACTACCACTAAGCATCTCGCATTGCGAGACGTAGTTATCAGGTGGTTGATCCGGATCGAGTGATGGAAAAGATAGGCGTAACGAGATAACGCCCTGCACGATGAGAAGGAGTTGATCAATTAGCACTTTGGGTGGTAGTTTTTTGTTTTGTGGCTCTGAAGTTGAGAAATCATCCGAGAAATCATCCGAGACCGGAACGTCGTCCAAGAGCCAGGCAAGAACAGGAGAGCATAAGTGACGTATTCGAGGCTCTTCCTCCATCCAATTTTTCAAACCCGTTATTGTAGACATTAGACATGTACGTGCGACACAAAACTCATTACGTTCCTCTGCAGGTTCAACGTCGTCAGCCATAACACGTCTACAGTTGTTGATAAATTGACCTGTCATCATGAGTCCCTTATGAATGGAATCAAAGTTTTCTCGCAAAGTGATCAAGGTTTGACGTGTCTTCTGAACAACGTCCAAATGCGTCGTAAGAGACTCAAACACTTTCGGAGAGAGGGGTGTATTGGCCAACTTGTCATATCGCAGGCATCCATTACGTATTTCTTTCAACGAGTGCTCGACCTTGTAAGAGAACTCCAGCAAGGAAGAAACATTGCCAGCACCGTAAATGGTACCCTGAGTCGTCGCCAAGGCCGTGAATCGTTGCACAGTCTGGGATAAACTTTTCTGGTCCAAATAGTCTCGGACAAGCCTGCCCAGATACGTGAGCACGTACGCACAAATATATAGAACATAATAACCTAGCCCTGGCATCCATTGCCAACCCAAAGCTGGATTCGACGAAGGTAACTGCACGTTGGAGCTCACGGGTTGTGAGGTCGCCGTGGTGTGCAGCTAGGGAGTGGCGTAAGTCGGGCAGCGAGTGTACCAGACGATTGAAGTAACCCTCCGCTTTGAAGAAAATCGCATGGAACGGGTTTGACTCTGTTGGAGTTATAAAAGGTCGATCTAGAAGCCAGACCTTATCCTGCTGGCGTTTAAGAACTTCGGGTTTCACTCTGGAAGGCAGTCCAGAACGTTTCAGTTCCTGAAGAAGATCAATCCATGCCTTCCGTTTCCGCATCATCAGAGTTTTATGCATTTGTATATTCCCACCTGCAACATCAGTTTCGGATGACAAGACAGCGACTGTCTCCAAGATCTGACTAGCAAGATCATTCATGGGTTCATAATGAACAGAGTTGATCAGCGGTTCCCCTTGCGATTTCAACAAATTTTCGAACTTCGCAAAGGTCTCTGACAGGTGGAGCATATAATGAGGTATACCATCGGTCGGTGCAACATGGGGGAAAATGACGCGTGATGGAGCATCCAGACAAAAAAAGACTGGCTTTGACCAACTGGACAAGATGGATCCTTCAACAGTCGGATCATCTTTCTTGTACAGAAATGTAGATGCAACGGGTTCTCGCAGGAGATTTCGGAACTTGCGCACACACTTGAAAAGCTGACGATGCGTCCGCTGTGCACTCTGCTTAAGAGCATGTACGTTGACGTCTTTCCAACTGGCCAATCTGATATAGTCCGAAAGCTCTTTCTCCAAAATTGCTCTTTTTTCAGCAAAGAATACAGCCACAGAATGGCTGAACTGGCTAAAGAAGCCATGGAGATTGTGCAGAATGCGACTTGCACGAGCTAATGCTTCAGACTCAGAGTCACATCTAATTCCAGAGAGAAGTTTGGAATACACCCCGAACGATTTTAGGAGTTCCAGACGTGCCGTGAACTGGCCGAGGGGGCTACTACTGACGAATCGTTCCAATAATGGTATCATCTCCGAAAAATACTCGACCAGGGATGATCCGCTAACTGCGGCTCCCAACGTTCCGCGAATTGTGAGGTCGTATAACCGAATCCACCAATCCATTGTTCCGGCACAGAACGACGAGTATTGGGATTCAAGAAGGTTCGACCAGCACGAGAGCTCAAGGCGCCTCCACTGAATGATAAGCGAACTTATTGAAACTTGTTGCGGTTTCAGTGTGTTCTCCCGGTTGGAGTATATTTCCCAATCTTCAGTCTGCAGAAGTAATTGTTCTAGTGTAGATAATACCTTCGCGAGTGGGCTTCGAATATTGAGCTGAAGTACTACCTCACATCGTGTCATGAGGTGATGCAAGACCATTTGGTCTGGCCAATCCTTGATCAAGTGTGATAGTCGTTGTTGGATGTTACGGATGACTGACAAAGCCTTCCTGACCTCGGGAACATTGGGATCCTGGTAAAAATTGTAGTACGTCTTTCTTTCCAAAACCCTATCCCCATTCAACTGTCCCATTCCCTTGGATATAAGTAGGACTTGGTACTGCAGACTTTCCATATCTAGACTCTGTGAGAGCTGAGGAATGTGAGAAGGTAGCATATTTCGTAGTAAGGCCGTTCGAAGCTCATGGTACTGATCATCGAGTAGCTGTAATGCACTCCCAGAATGACTACCATCCATGATCCAAAGATGGAGTCGATATACACGTTCCTTGTTGTCACATGATAAACGTGGAACGGTGGACGACATGTTGTGAGTCTGAAAGGTAATATCTGCCTCCCGTGTTTCTCTAACGCTGATATCTTCGTAAGTTGGAAACATGGAGGAGATCTCTTCGTCTATATCATCATCCGTGATGAGACCATCCTGGGCTTTATGACGATATAAGGATTGTGATTCTTGTGCCTCTCGTTCTTGATCATGAAGATCAGTCATCCAAAGTTCCGCGATCTTATGGTAAGTGGTATCCAAGTGATGTAGGCTCTCTGGACGAAAATTGCCAAAACAGACGGTGTATGCGGATGCAATAAGAGTAAGGAGAATGTGTTGCGATGAAACGGCAGCAGTAGATACGTCTGTCGTAATAGCATTGATGGCAGCCACTGTAGGAAACTGGACCAGTATACGAAGTTGACCAATTAATCCTGCATCAGTAGAGCTACTTCGTGCCGCGTGGCAAAGTAGATGTAGACCGAACTTTGAAAAAGAAAGGGCCAACAAAACTGGTTGAATAATATCCGAGAATTGAGGATAACCAGTTTCCAGACGTGCCATAAATCCAGATATAGTAGCTTGGGCCGTCAACGCACGGGGGACTGAACCTTCACATGCGGTCTCGAGGTCGCGTATCAGCGAGGTAAATTTGTTGGAGTGCAAGAACTGAGTTATAAACGGTGTAATTTCACCAAATAGAGCATGGAGCCTGCCTACGTCCACGGGGCGGGCGGGTAATGTATTCTCCGTCTCCTGGAGTTTTGCGCGAATCTGATCCAATCGACTCCATAACATGTCAATGAGTGGGTTAATGTCGCGCCCAGTAATCAATTCTTCTGCGGATCCATGAATTTTAATTTGAGCCAGAACTTCCTCTTCACGATCTTTCCATAATTTGAATTTGCATCTTTCCGCTGCGACAGGATCCAAAGGAATATCGGGCAAGTAAATTTCGAGCACGGCTAAGCCCATTTCAACCCATGCTTTCCCTAGGACACAGATTTGTTGACACTCGGCATGACAAGTTAGTTGAAGTGCCTGAGAAGCGGGTATTAAACGATCCCGAACAATTCGTGACAAGTGGACATTAGAAGAATGCGCGAGCATTCGTGCCAAGTCGTGGCATTGCCCATCTGAAGCCGCCTTGATGACTTTGTGCCACATGTCCTCCAGGAAAGTCTCTTTGAAGCAAATTGCAAGCTATTGCTTCGAGGTAAGTATGGTACGATTTGATACGTGAAGGTACACACTATTAAAAGGAAATTGGTCCAAACATGAAGGATTTGTTTCAAGCGATCTATGGATCCTTCATGACATTGCATAACGACCAACGCTCCGTGTAGACGAAGAGCGTTCTCGTGCGAGTCAAGTGTACACAGTTCTTGATCGTGGAGACTAGGGTGGAGTTTAAGTAATGGAACGTAATGGTCACGATTGGTGCTCACCATAATCCTAGCGTAGAGTAAAGAATGACAGGTTTCAATATGACGTCAGGTCCACATTGTGTCTAGAATGCATTGGTAGAGCCTCAGTCGTTTGGCGTAGAGGATAAAATGTTAACACTAACATCACGCGATCCTGCAATGCTACAAATATCTTGAGCTGCGGACATCCACTCCTGTACCATTGCCACCAATGTCGCTGATTGTCCCGCGGCCTGAGCTATCAGATAAGTTCAGCAAAAAGAATATAGGTGAAAGGCAGAATAAGATCGTACTTCCATGGGTGTCCAACGTCCATAAATGATGTTGCGCCCGGGTGAGACGTGCGAGAGACGTGCGAGGAGTCCGTGAAGCAAGCCTAATCAGATAGTCCCCCCACTCGGTGATACTCTGGGACTCAGTAAGTGGCGAGCCTTGTTAACAAAATACATGGATTACCTCAGATGACTTGTGGGACAATGCACGCCAGAGGAACTCCAGTTCGGCGATAGCTAGTTGCGGGGGGTACTGAGGTGAGCATCCTCTTTTAATAAACATATCAACGGAGGTGATACGCTGCAAGAATATATTAATCCTAGAAATCCTCGTCGTCTTTGTCTTACTCACTTGTTCTATGTCGTGACAAAGCTTCATTATAGAATTTTCATCCTTCCCGAGCGAGCCCAATCCCAACAAGGACATCGCATTGAAAGCGTCAAAACGCAAGTTGTCTGGCAAATATTAGTCGAGACGAGAGTGATTTAACTCAAGCCCATACCATAAAATGAAATATTTGGATTAAGGGATATAACAAGACCATCAAGACGTGTAAGAGCGGCGTGCACACTCTCCTGCACACTGGGAAGTAGAAGATTTCGCCATACATCTTGCATACCGTGGCCTGTTACCAGAGATACTTCTCGGGAAAGGGATTCTGCATGCAAGCAAAGGGGGGAAGCCAAGAGGGTCTTGTGGGCGACAAGTGCTTCACGAATCCATCTACTAATAACCATCGACGATGTAAAGTCAAAGTGGGGAGTCGAATTGGAATGATACAATTGTTGAGCAAAATCAACCAACTCTCTTGTGTTCTCGAGGAGCAACTAATATAGGATGATTGGTAAATGCATTCGAACATACTGATCAACGAATCCATACCTGCTGTTCCGCACAGTGATCGAGTCTCACATCCTTGAGAACCGTACGCGCAAGCGCCATTGCAGATGAATAGACAGGGAATAATGACAATACGCCCGGCCTATGTTGGCTCTGCTTCTGGCTGTTGTAGTATAGACGTGACATATCGAAGATAGAAAGTGTGGTTGATCTAGACGAAGCTTCAGAATGATCATGAAAGTGCAAATAAACATAGAGGCTGATAGCAGTAGAGAGAATACGTTGTTGGCTGGCGATCCCATCTACGCTGTAATTTTCTTCCACCAACAATTTGGAAGTCAACAGGAAGTCTAAAGGCTAGTATGCACGAATCATTTAGTAAATGATACAAGGATGAATGGTACAAGGAATCGTGATGTATGCGTAGTACTGACCTGAGCTGAGATAAAGCTTAAAGATATTCCGCGTATCTGTGCGATAGACTCTCCTACAGCCTGTCTTAGCATCCAGATTGGGTGATGATCCAATTCGTCAAACAAGGTTTTCGACAAAAGTATCTTCTCCACTCCAGGTAGATGATGGCTTTCCAGGAGAGTCCTCAAGCGACGAAATATAGGGATCATATATGGCGCAAGCATACGGACTGCGAGTAGCGTACGTGTATATCCACTTGTGTCCAAATCGCCGAAATACGGAATCCAGTGAATTGTCGCACAATCCAACATAACAGATGCGACGAAATCATTGTTCAACAGGGCGCTATGTGTTGCAGTCCATGATACAATACTAGGACCCGTACCCCGAAAATTGGCGCGCCGAATGAGGTCGAATTGTAAACCGTATAAAGCTTGGGGGCTATCATCAGACCAAGACAACGAAGGCGTCCGCATAGTATCAAATAGCCGAATTTTGTCCTGCGTTGTGAGTGGAGTATTCAGCAGATGGATCTCCACAGCCCGATTACGCATTGCTCGGGACAGATCGCCATTATGAGGGTCCATGGTAAGCATGAGTCGAAAATGAGGATGGGGTCTCAAGGTTTCTACTTCACCATTAACAAGCCCGCGCTCGGTAAGAACTAGAAACCCATCGGTTTCGCAGAGTGAATTGATCCTGTCAAGGACAGAAGGGCTGCATAAGTTAGCATTGTCCAATACCATCCAGTGACCATCTTTCATTGCACGAACAAGTGGACCATCGACCCACTCGAATCGACTGATGTCTTCGCTTTGGTTGGAAACTTGCTCGAAGCTACCAAGAATATCCGCGGTGTCCGTACCACTACTTATTGGCAGTTCGTAAAGGCATCGCCCAACCTTAGAAGCCAAGTATCGAATGAGCTGTGTTTTACCTGCCCCACTGTTGCCTGATATAATCATAAGCCAACCTTTCTGTATACATACGCTCGCCGCTTCCAGTGCCTGCAAATTACGTTGTAGCTCAACAGAGTTGTCCGAAGAACAATGGTCCCCGCGGGCAATTAACGCAGAGCCAAACTGAACATGGTGATGGCTTGTGGAGGACCGCAAGCTTTTACGTGATAAATTAGTATCTGTTGGGAGGTCAAAGACCTCACAAAAGATACCCTGGACTCGAACTCGATCTGCTTCTGTGCGGAACCTCTGCAGATATAACATGTCGAGATAATCAGAAGGATGTGAAGGGGAGGATAAGCTTGATTTACTGCTGAGCAACGTGGCCCAACGAATGATGTCCCGTAAATTAAACTCCCAGGGAGCACCGTCCCTTCCAAACGAGTGTTTGGTCATGACTTCTTCGTCAAGGCGATTATTGAAAGATATCATGGATCGCAAATAATCATGTGACAAACTCGGACATACGTTTTGACATATGCCGAAAAGATCCTCAGTTGTTAATGGCTGGATATATACCTTACTGAAACGATCCAAATAGGACCTTGGAAGACCCTTCCTCCCACCGCCCTGATATAAAGGGTTTTGAGCAGCAAAGATGCGAAATCGCGGGTGCTTGCTGAAGGACCGCCCGAGTTCAGGAATAAACACAGTTCCACGATGGTCTAAGATTGCATTCAGGCCTTCCAGGACAGTCTGAGGTGCCAGGTTCATCTCGTCAAGAAGAACCCAATCGCCGTTCTGCATTGCTTGCAAAAAAGTCGCATCTTTCCATGTGAATTCGCCTGCCAAACCACCTTCTACTGGGAAATCAGAGCCAAACAAATCCACAAGGTCGGTCTGATCTGATAAATTGATACGACAGACGCGATGCCCAGTCATGTCCCCAAGAGCGGCAACGAGGCTTGTCTTACCAACCCCAGGACTCCCCTCAAGCAGAATGGGCTTTGACAATTGACATGCTCGAATCAGTCGCCTGACATTGTCCAAAGTAGTTGGGGCTTGAAGACTAAAGTTACTAGTGAAGGCATCTAAATTGCCTTTCGCTATTCCGAATGAGCCAACAAAAACGTGCTTTGGGGCCAACAGGACTGTATTGTCGAATAATTGGTCGCGATAATGACCAAGGGGAGCAAGCTGCTCCAACTGGACTTGAGCTTGCTCGCGTAATTCACGTATAGCGACTTTAGACCAGCCGGACGTAAAAATAGATGTTTCCAGACCATCCAAAAATATCATATGAGCCGCGTGATGCTAAGCACCCGATAAGTTAAGGACACCCACGAATATTTGCAGAGACTCACGAATACCAGGCTTGTCGGGAGTACAGAATGAGAATCGAGCACCTCATTTGCAAAATCAACCCAGGCCTGTTATTAGTAATAAATCAAAGTCATTCAACCGCAGAAGAAACATGATGGCTAACCAAAATATCCCGGAGACTGGCAACTGACACATTACCCACGGCGGAGGCAAACCAACTGGTGAAGGCCAGGATTGCGTCGGTATAAATAAGCAAACCTTCATGTCGCCAGGAGCTGTGGATAATCATCCGTAGGTCCGATTTCAGCTCTATGTGTGGAACCCATATCTCAGTAAAACGATTTCTTAGCGCTGGAGAGAGTTCTTTCTTTCCATAATCTCCTCCCGGATTCATCGTTGCTATCAATCTGAAATCTGGATGTGCTGTAACCTGAGAATGCTCGACATCAAATCCCCCACGCTCTGCAAGAACAATAGTGCGCGCGGGTTCCAAAACGCTGTTGAGCCGTTCAAGAACCGAGTCATCTGCTAGTGAAATTTCATCTAACAAGAAAGTATCACCAGTACGCATGGCACGAATAAGAGGTCCATCGTGCCATTCGAACAATGCTTTTGAGTGTTGGAGGGAGAGTAGGTGAGAACGCAGAGAGGACGCTGCCGCAGGCGAAAGTGTTGGTGACTTCAGAGCACCGCTTAACAGGGCCAACATTCCATCTACATCCTGGCTTCCGTCAACATGAGTCAGCTCTGGGAGACCACGAAGAGTCTCTAGGGCTTGACGGATGAGCTCAGCCTGTGACGAAAGGCGATTCCTGAGAGGTCTTTGACTCCCGATGAGATCCGCCGTTTCGGTGCTTTGATGACAATTAAGCGTGATTAAGTCTTTGTGAACTGCATCAGCATACAGCTGACAGACAGTAGTCTTTCCCGAGCCGGTATCTCCGACTAATAGAACAGGTTCGTCATATTTGAGGGCATTTGCTACCAGAACGAATAAACGCCTCATCGCAGATGTCCAAATGACACTTGATGGCACGGGTACCGCGATGCCAAGGCTCATGAGGGCTGCGGCACCATCCTGAAGGTCATAAAGAGCGGTCGTGTCGATGCGTTCCTTCATCACAGTCTCAATCACCTCCTTAACAATCTCCTTGTCGTCTGGACGACGAGAACGTTCCGCCAGTAGCATATAACCATTTTGTGCCAACTGGAGCGTACTGGATGCTTTTCGACCTGCCCATCGAAAGAGATCTCGAAGTGTTGCGAAACCGTGCTTGGATTCAAAGACACGCCCTGCCTGTCTACGTTTTGAGAGCTCCTGAAAAACTGCGACGATACGAGATGCGTATGATTCGGGTATACGACACCGTTCTGAAAGGATTGTCCGGAGCTCGGACTGAGGTACATCGTCAAACTGGATCTCCAAGAATCGGTTACGAAACGCGCGAGACAAGACTTTCCGGCCTGCATACAATCCAGGTGGATTCTGGGTTGCAAAAAGCATGAAGTGTGGATGGGGTTTGATAACTTCCTGTGTCTCAGGAATGACTAGCTCCCTATTATCATCCAGTAGTCGATTGAGCGCCTCAAGCACATCCGTCGGTGCCAAATTTAACTCATCGAGAACAATCCAATCGCCTGTACGTAGGGCGCGAATCAGTATTCCATCGTGAAATACAAGTTTCCCGGTGTCTGCATCAGAAACGTAAGTCCCTAGGTATTCCTGGATGTCGGTATGCTCGTGATTATTTACTCGTACAAACCGATGTCCAGTCCTACGAGCGAGATATTCAATTGCACTAGTCTTACCGCTAGATGTTGGACCCTCTATCAGCACAGGGAATCGGCGTGTTACGATGACTCGAGCGAGGTCGATAAGTTTCGCCTGAACTGATGGCGTCAAAATATACCGGGACGCAGGGACAGGCGGCAGCCTGCCGCGCTGAAGCCAGAAAGGGCCAATGCGCTCGAAGTCTTCTGGAGAGCCGCCACTTGGGACTGGGGGTAATTGCATCATCATTGCAGGAACATTCTTGACACCGGCAAGAAGATATTTCTTTGCGAGCTGTGTGACCAAGGCCATACTCCTTTCGTTGAGAGCCATCGAAAAGGCCATCAAACAACCTTCCCACAAGGCCCGTCGTAGCCCAAATGACAACACCATATCCGAGGTAAAAACAAGCGCTCTGGCCAGTGTTCGCATGCTGAAGTGTGGTCGACGATTCGAGCCATCGGCCAGCTCTCGTTCCTCTGCAAGTCTCTTTACCTCTAAATAAAACTCCGTAACATCGAGCGACGCAGACTTATCGGCGAGCGAACAGTGTCCGATATACTGATGAATAATAGTAAGTAATGTCTCTCGATCAGTATCAGGTGGCGACATATGTATTTCAGTAAAACGTGACCGGATGTTCACGGGGAGGTCCTTTTTTCCAACGTCTGTGGCAGGATTCATACAAGCAAACAACCGAAAATCCGGATGGCGGTGAACTGGCAAGAAC
Source organism: Ramaria sp. MG151 (assembly GCA_003314545.1). NCBI lineage: Eukaryota > Fungi > Basidiomycota > Agaricomycetes > Gomphales > Gomphaceae > Ramaria > Ramaria sp. MG151. Next base: position 86,313 of record QMFG01000320.1, on the reverse strand, counting down.
GACCCTTGTTCAGTGAGAACAATGGAAGCCGTGGGACCCTGCAAAATGCTCGAAATACATTCAAGTGTTTCTGCACTAGCAAGGTTAATTTCGTCAAGGAGTACCCTGAGGTCCTTACTCAGCATATCTGGACATTGGAACAAGACATGAGCATACTGACCAATATCCATTCTTCAAAGCCTGGACCAGAGGGCCTTCCACGAAACCAAATGCAAATCTCCCTTGACTTTGTATGTGCTGTACATTGAACAGTTCTACTTTTTGTGCAAATGCAAGCCATTGAGACTCGTCAACGTATCGTGACCCTGTGTCCAACTTGCGCCGCTTCCTAGGACTAACGCTGTTAAACAGGCCATCGCTACTGGAGATCATAGATACAGAATAAGTTCTGAGATACGCACTCACCTGACGTCGTCCTGGTCATCGGGAGAATGTGACCGCATTTCTATCGCTCGTTCCTTGATCTTTTCCTTTGCCAAACGCGTACATTCCTTCCACAGCCCAACCGCTCGCTTCCATCTGCCTTCGCTGACAGCCTTTCTGACTGCTTCTTCGAATTTGCTGTTCTTACGACGACTGAATGTCTGTGCAAAAAGATCTAGAAACTGTTGCTGAAGTTCACTAGCGGGAGCACGTGGATCTACCGGTTTAAATCCGCCCAAGAGATCCGAACTCTCAGTTTGGTGACTTAAATTGAGCGAAATTAGCTTCCGGTGCAACAGAGAGGCGATATGCGAAACAAGGGTTGTCTTTCCAGTGCCTGTCTCACCAACCAGAAGTACGGGTTCAGCGAAAGAGACGCTTGAGCTGATACGCTCGGTGATAAGGAGGGCAGGACGATGCATCGCGAACGGACGCTGGAGTGTACTGTGCAAAGCAGCATCGCGGCGTGCAGCAGGGAGGCGCGTCTTCCCGATCCTCAACGCTGTGGTGTATCCGTCGCCATCTCGTTCGATTTGAAATTCAGGTAAACGACTCTCAAGGACCCACTTGGCGCGGTCATCTGAAAGACCTAGGTGGCGGGCAAGTGTATGGGCGACGGAATGCATATAGGTCCGCACTGACTCTGAAAATGCCCCGCTACCAAAAAACACGTCGCGGGCTTCAAGATATATTTCCTCTCGAATGCGAACTTGAGGAAACAAGCGCTCCAAGGAAATTTCGTCCGCTTCCATTTCGACATCTGGAACAGGGGGTAATAGGCTCTCGATCCGTTTACACCAAGTCTCCAATTCATTAATACCAACCCCTCTCGCACCGGGAACAGAACCCAGAGCCCTGACGTCCACCCAGGCATGGATGATAGCTCTTGTCTTGGGTCGTCCCAATCTCAAAAATTTACCATTGATGATAGTCACCAGCTCGTCTTCAGTTGGCGTCGGAACGTCAACACAAGAGAATTTTTTGTTCCCTAAGAAATTGGCAGGAGGGAGTTTTCTGTCGTCATTTGTGGGAATAGAACGCGTGGCGAAGATTGCAAAACTTTCCGCAGCTTCAATCATTCCGTGTCCTGGGATTAAAAGCGAGGCTGGTGCACCAATATGTTTGTGCACCGCGAGACTCTCGACGAGTGGAATAAGCGTCCCCAGTACCTCAGAACTTGCACGATCGATGTCCTCAAGAACAAGCCAAAGCCCATGCTTCATAGCTCTAACAATAACACCTTCCTGCCATTCGAACGACCCTGGCTTTTTGGTGGATGAAACATAAGAACCCAGAAGTGACCTTGCATCTACTGAGGTGTCTGAGAGATGAAGAGTAACCAGCTGGTGCTGGGATGGGTAGATAAGCGCGGCAAGGTGTTCCAGAATAATAGATTTGCCGCTTGACGGGGGAGAGCTAAGGAGAATGGGAAGACGTAACGAGAGGCGAATGGCCAACGCGCGGAGTGTCTCCACGGTAGACGGGGTCGATACAAGAGCAGATCGAGTGCTAATACTCGGATTCTTCAGTAGAAGAATGCCGTGGATGTCGGCTACGCGGCTTCTGAATCAAGCCATAATTAGTATCAATGTGTTCCCCAACCAGGCAGCAAAACACAAACGTCAATCGCTCCAGATTTATGCGCATTACCGACTGACAATCGTCCTCGAGATAAAATCCCTGTTCATCTAACATCGTTCGTCTATGCTCGCGAACGCGCCACATCTCAAGGACGGGAAGTAACCATCCATCAAGCCATTGTATGTTGCCATCTATTGATCTCCCAGCTTCAACGGCCACATCAATTTCACCGAAAGGCCCAAGGATACTCTCTTGAAACTCGTCACGTTGCGCTTCGGACATGCCGGTGTGGAGGGAATAACACCGCACAATGAGCCATCGAATACCATTGTCCACACCCGGAAATGACAGAGTTTGAAAGAGGGGTTCGTGTGGCCATTGAAACAGGGTAGGCGCATGCGGGCAGGCAACCAATATACGATAGTAAGCCAAAAGTCGCATATGCATTTCAGATGTACTTGTTGGTGACATATCATCTAGAGGTCCTCGACAAAAATGCGAATTTCGAATGAATGCAGAGAAGATGCTGCGATGACTGATCCTTCAGATAACTGGCAAGGAGATTACGAAAAGCACTTACGGAAATAACTCTTCGTGAGGTTGTATCAATAAGGCCAAGGCCGCGAACTTTGCATCCTCATCTCCATGCTGATCCAACCATTTGGCACAAAGAAGGAACAAGATAGGCCTAAATTTATGGGCGATAAGGATTGTGTATCTACTGTCGTGAAGCATTCGCGCGAGAGCATCAACCAATTCTTCCTGAGAGCCATCATTTTGCAACAGCGACTCGTCGATATATGGAGTTATTGCACTCCATTGCCTGTGTAAATCCAGAGAGAGAGGGTCGTGCAGCATAGAAAAATCCATGACAAACCTTGGAGGCTTGAAAGCATTTTTTTTCTTATAGCTTCCCACGATCACATGATTACAATAATATCTAGCATGACAATGCGCAAGGTGCTTAAATCCATAAAGGCAAAGTTCAACTCGTTCAACCACGGGTTTTACAGCATCAACATCGCGGTAGATTGTATAGGACCGTACTGCGGAAAGAGAAACGGCTGATAGGGGCTACGACACAGACAGATGAACATCACATCGCGGAGTATAAGGAGGACAAGGAGGATGTAAGGATAAGGATGACAAGGTGTGGAACAGGAAGCACGCGGACGTTTGAGTGTGGATAAACGGTGAATGACGCAGAGAAACGGCAACAAAGAGAGCAAACGCGGCAAGGAAAAGAAGGCAAAGAAAAGACGCTGGCTAGGCTCCCTTAGGAGCTTCCTTGACACTGATTCCGTCATTAGTAAACACACAAATACACCTGAGGATCACGTACGAGATAGCCTGTTCCTCACCCATAGCACTAATGATGGTAACAAGGAGATCCTTGCCCTCATCAAAATCAGTCTGGATCTGCTTGCCGATCTCACCATCCGGAACTTTGACGTCATCCTTAGCAGTTCCGTCCACAGTCATGAGGTTCAAAAACCCATCGTCTACATTGACCTATATAGGATAAGACAGCGACTGACATGGACAGATAATGTCATTACTCACAAGCTGATATTCGTTGCGGGTGACATTAGGAACGTCCATGTTGTGAGTGGAGGGACAGATGTCTTCCTATAACGCCCATGCATTAAGTGAGAATGCCTCATTTCAACATCACCGAACAAACCAGTTTTTTTCCGGTAAAGATCTATGAGAAATCAATTGCCTACTGTACACCAAGCTCAACGTTCACTCACGTCGATGGCGACAAGGTGAACCTTGGCGTGGCCATGTTTACCCGTTTTAGAGGTGGACATGTCAACAATTTTGCAAGGTCTCCCTTTGATGACAACGTGCCCGCTGCAGGCATATGGTCAAATCAGCACAGAATTACATACCATGAAGATACACACTTCTTGCGGAGAGCAGAGCACTAACCCCAGCCATGGTACATGTATTAGCAAGGCTCCACAAAGAGCGGGTATGGTCAATCAACGCGCCCACGCTAGTAATTGCTCACCTGCATGGGGAATGTTGCCGAGGCACCAGAGGCGGCCTGCTCAAAGGTCTGATTGTGCTGCTCTTCGTTATCACTCATGATGTCTAATTTGATCAAAGGTGGACTGAAGGTAAAGTCGGGAAAAACGCTGGTCTGTTTACACCGTTATGTGAGGATTATGGAGTGCTCTGCAGAATCAAAGACTGCAAGAGTACGTACCACGCCTTAGCGAGCGTGATCAGTCAGTGTCTTTTTTGAGTGGTTATATAGAAAACATACCAAGGATGTGAGGAGGAGTAGGTTGAAAGTAAGAGGTCTAGGGAACGGGGAAAAAATTGTCTGAGTCTACAACGACAATCGATGTTCTCACGGATTTCAAACACCGATAACAATCGGTCAACTGATATCGGTATATAAGGACTACTATTGTTCACCTCTCCGTCTTTATCCTTGTCATGGCAGGCCCAGCTTCGCTTCCCCTCCTGACAAGGGCTATGCTATCGCTCCGCTTTCTCTTCATCGGCGGCGCGGTGCCATTTGCTCCTTCAAACCCCAACCCCACCTTGCTCCCTCTCTTTGCCATTGGTAGTCCAGCCCTGAAGTCCTTCAAATCATAATCCCAAGCTGCAAATAGATGAGCATCTGAGAGGATCTTATCTTCCTCTTCCTCTTCGTCGTCGTCTTTGCTTCCTTTGACACCCTTGCCTTCACCTGCATTGACTCCCGAGAGTGTGTTCCATGGTGCAGGCACTGGGGGACCATAGAGAAGTTTTTGATCATTACGCACCAGTGGCAGCGGTGGTATCAGACGCGTGGTCCGGGCGACCACGGGAGACTGCACTGCGATTTAATTACGGATTATATCAGTTGTTGCCATGTCACTCACAGATAGCATTGTCCTCGCCAAAATAGGTATTCTACTTCCTTGCACTGTCGTCGAATCCACGATTGCTACAGGGCCTGCCACACTACGCGCATGCCACTCAGGCGGAGGAACCGGTAGTGCACCTTTTTGAGTTCCTATGTTAAAATTCGCTTTACCATTCTTGTCCAACGGTATGGAATGCGCAGCAAGAGGTGCTGCACGATGCGGAATAGGTGCGCATGTATTGGTGCCGCTAGATGCAAAAAGGGTTGCAGCGGGGGAGTAAGCGCGAGATGAGATTCCGAGCAACATCATAGCAAGGCCATGCCGGAGTGGATTTGGAGGCTGTAAAGAAGGTGCAGAGAGGGAGGAGGATTGAAGATAGGAATGTGAAGATAGTAGGGCGGGGAGCGTCGAGGAAACGGCTGAAGCAGGTATATTTGTTGGAGGCTTGGGTAGATGCCTCTCCGGCACGGATGAGAGTGACGAGTGCTCGTAAGGTACAGAGGTGAGATAAGTAGAAGATGTTGAAGAGGCAGGGAGTGGGGGGGATGGAGGTCTTACCATGGGTCGCGACTCAAGCTGTGGCTCAGACTTCGAATGAGGTTTCAAAGAAGTAGGAGTTGCTGAAGGCGGGATGGACACAGGTAGTACAGATGGCAAATGAGCCGCTTTGACTTCATTACTTGGTGTAAGCTCTCCATGTAACATGGCTGTGTCTAGTAACGGCGATAGTGGTGGAGATACTGAATGACCAGGAAAGGGTGGCAGGAAGTCTGGTATATGCTCCGGAGGTTTCCAATTTGATGTACGAGCACGTTTACGAGCATGTGGAGGAGAAACAGGGGACGGTGGAAGATGCGGTGATGACAGGTCGGCGTGTACATCAAACGAGCGTGTAGCGTCGAAACTCGAGTCCATTTCGTTCTCGTGCAGCGACCCAACATTTTCTTCAATCACGTCATTATCATCCTGCGTTTGTGACACTTGCTCTTCGTCCTCGTCTCCTGAAGGCCATGGCAGGCCGACATCCGGAATAGGCGCGTAAACAAGCTGCATTGCGTCGGAGTGCTCCTGCTTGAGGCCTTCGGAAACGGCAGCTACCATGGAATAAAAACAAACGGAAGAAGCGAAGGATGAATGGTGAAACTCACCTTTGATCTCTGCCAATTCATCAGCCCTCCTGACGGTTTGACCAGTGTATCGTACCATCTCCTTCGCCTCTCCTTCAACGTATTCACGTAATTCATCAATGTCTATACCAATCTCCTCCAACGCCGCGAGTGCATCACGTACGGTGACCCCTGTCCTTCCCGCATGTTGCGCATACTGTGCACATGTTTCCGCCAGCAACGCGAAATAGCGAGACAAAGCGTTAGTGAGAGTGCGAGTAGCTTGAGTGGAAGACTTGTTGAAGTTATGTGCATGAAGGGTTCTTGTAGTAGTAGTGTGCAGTATTTGAGACTCGATAATACTACCCATCGACGAGGACATCTGGGTGGCCCGTGGCGGAGCTACAATAACGGATACAATATATTAGGTTGGCACTCGAGATATTCGCTACGGTAATTCTACTCCTCACTCCCACCAACTTCCACAAGTGCGCTCTCAAAGTACAGCTCGTCACTGCAGCGCAATCAGATGGGTTTCAGCCAGGATATGTTCTTTGGTTAGCTCCAGATTCTTCATGATCCCAAGACGTTGTTAGCGTTTGACGTCGACCAGACAGGATTACCATAGTTCACTATTTTGGCCGTCTCGTGACGATAAATCAGATAATTTGCATGTATATAATCTCATCAGGTACATTAACGAGAGTACTATGCTACACACATAGCAAGAGTGCTACAACTGTGTCAAACACATGCAGGGTCGCGACCATACCAGACGGGCCATGCGAAGTCCTGCTTCAATAGCAAGTGCTTTGACTAACCACGCAGCATCTCCTTTCTGACAAATTTGGAAGTCAGAACCCTCACTGACATATCTGTCTCGGTTACTTAGTAAAATCTCATGTGTGGCAGGTATTCGCTGAGTGTCCCAGTGAGTCCCGTTCGCTCTCACTTCACACTTCTTCCATAATATTCCACAGCACGGGCAGATCCAGCATATGGTAGACTACCCGGACCTTGATATTGCTGAGGCCGACTGGATTGATCAGGACGAGTTCATCCCGAGGTATTGACGCATGCTGTATTGTGGGTTCCTTGTTCCAGACTGTCGATGGTGAATAGGTATAACATTGCACCACGTTCCAACGCTCCTGTTATTCGAAGGCAGGATCCTGATCACAGCCGACTTGTAATTCATACTATGGTGAGCCCTTCAAGGGTTAGATACCTAAGACATATATGCAAACCGTCATAGAAATGGGGTGTCGTTCCTCATTGGTCCAAACACGAAGATCTTACTCTGAATACTATCAATGCCCGGGCGGAGAACCTAGTGGAATCTGGTGGCATGTGGGGCAGCATGAAGAGTAAGAAGCGTTGCGTAGTTGTGTGTGATGGGTCAGTTCTCAGCTTCTATTGCGTGGTACAATCTTCGGATGTGTACTAATAACTCTGTCGAGTTAATGCAGTTATTTTGAATGGTTGAAGAAAGGGAAGGAGAAGCTGCCCCATTTCATCCGTCGCAAGGACGGTAGATTTATGATCCTTGCCGGTCTTTACGACTCTGTCATTCTCGATGGTAAATCCTACCCATAAACTCGTCGTGTTCAACTCCTTATAAACTTCACGATATTTAGGTGCTACGACTCGAAAGTGGACATTCACCGTTGTCACCACAGACGCTTCGATGTCACTGGTCTGGCTGCACGATAGACAGCCCGTCATCTTGTCCTCCGCTGCCGATCTAGAGAAATGGCTCGACACAAGTCAAGGTTGGCATAAGGATTTGGTTGAGATCATGAAACCTGGAGATGGCAAAGAGCTAGAGTAGTGAGTTTATCTTGTCGTTACGGTCGGCATTCGTCTTGGTCAAGGCATCTCCTAGTGAATCTTCATAGTTATCCATGCTGCTCGTACAATCCTTCATTCCTCCCCCATGTACTCTGCTCTTCGATGGTTACTGATGACCCTTCCTATGATAGCTACCCTGTTCCGAAAGAGGTTGGACGCGTAGGAGCAAATTCGCCAGACTTCATCAAACCGGTGTCACAGAGAAAGGGTGGCATCGAAGCCTTGTTTGCAAAACAAGCTGCTAAAGGGAAACAGTTGTCTTCCACCGTCACTGACACTCCCTCCGCATTCAAGGACGGAAATAGCGTCATGCGAGCGATCGAAATCGATGAGTCTCCACCGCCCTCCCCTTCACTTACGCCATCCTCGGATAGTAAGAAACAACTAACTTCTACGCGTGTCACAATCCAAAAGCGTAAAATAGCCGAAGATCCTGAAGGACATTCTCCCAAGAAACGTGCAAAGGAGGTCGCTCTGGAACACGAATAATCGCAAAATCAAGATGGGTACGTTTCCAGGAATTTAATCAACGTTGGATTGAATCTCTGACTCTTTCTACGTCCATACGCAACCTGTGTTCCTCCGTCTTCTAGGTTGTTAAACGGTGACTGGGGGTTGGATGTATTCTCCTGCACTTACAAACATGCCGCAGGTACCAGTGTCGAAACTGAATGATGCATGTCATGAATTCTAGTTGATCAAGGGCCTTTCACGACGCACTTAGTACAATGAACCATGGCCCCTTTGTTTGCGTAGTAGCCTAGCATCTATCGGTGTGGAATCTCTTTGTTATATGTTTTTTCTGCTAGAATTTCTTGAATACATCGCTCATCAAAGCAGGGGAAAAATGGTGCACTGTTGGGGATAAATCTGTTGCATAACGGATTCTAGTGATCACTGCTGCAAGTCAACTCCAGCGTTTGTTTCTACAGTGAAGCGACAAACGGACGTACTAAGTACTGGAACTCCCGATAAGCCGGGCTGGTCAAGGGCACCCCAGTTTTGATTTGCAAAATTGATTTTGTCTGCCACAAATCAAATTTACTTGTTTTGCCTCGTCGCTGGTTAAGCGGTGGAATTGATACAACTGACATGGGAAGTGGGAAATATCAAAGGAGACGTATTTAAAGGGGAACGCATGGTGAAAAGGGAGAGAGCTGTGCCGTGAGAGATACAAAGCCATAGCTTGGTGCCGAACAGGCAGGGGGATGTAATCTGTAGCCATGATCTATTTTTCAGAGTGGCGACCTGGTAGTGGATCGAGTGGCCTATCGAACATCATACGGAGATCGATGGTGCGAGCGCTGCTAATAGCGATAGGGTTTCAACTTGACGAGTCGTGGGCAGGAATCGCGAGCAACCCGTGTGAAAACACATGGATCCCATGAAAGTTATAATCCGTGACTCAAACCGTGTTACCTACTTGTAATCGGTCTCCGACTACCCTTTATACCCAGATTCCAAAATCGACCCTTCTGCACTCCCGCGGGCGGGAGAATGTTCGACCATAATTTGTCGAGGCTGTTCGTCTTTCCCTGGAGGAGAACCAGAGGTGGTACCCCAAGGGTACATGTGCCACCAGACATCAGTTCAGATACGTGGAGTCCCATGCATCAGTTCCAGTGTTTCCGACGAGCTTCATGGCCAGATTCCAAAAAATTCGAGGCTCCGGCTCCTGTGGAAAAGCGAAGATTTCACGACATGGTTATTCAAAACTTTCGTCTTTCCTCTGGAGCTGAATTTTGATGGAAGAGTCAGAGGTGACCACCTTAGCTATCGTCATTATCGTGCCACTCGAGATCTTGTGAGATGCATGGAAGCCCAGCAGTTCCGGTTCCTAGTCTCCAATAAGCTTTATGACCAAATGCCTTCTGCGTTCTGCGGAAAGGGGGGAATATTCGACCATGATCGGTCGGACATTCTCGTTTTTCCCCCCCGACCGGAGCTAAAGCTAGATCATCAATCAGAGTTGGTCACTACGAGTCGAATCTTGGCTATAGTCATCATTCATGCCACTAAAGAACCGCCAGATTCGGGAGTTCGAGGGAAGGGGAATATTCTCATACTTGGTCGAATATTTTTGTTTTTCCTCTGACTGAAGTTCCGGAATCAGAGGTGGAACTCAATACGGGCCACAGATATCATCCACGCCTAAAGAAACGTCCGAGATGCGTGAAGGCCCATTCATCTGTTCCAGCCCCAGAAGTCTCGAGTCAAAGAGAAAGGCGACGAAATCAAAAACAGGCATGATATTCGACTGTGATGAACACTCATCTATTACATGTGCACTAAAATTGAATCTGTTAGATTCAATGGTCCAAGTTCAATTCCACCGGGTGATAGCGAATGGATGCACGACGAATATCGATCCTCGCAGTCGATGAGGGGGTCCCTACCACCGTAATACATCCAGATGGCCATGGTTGGGGCTGGAACAAGAGACGAACAACTTGCATCTCATACAGTCAGATGGGGGCGGCGAAGATATCTTTATATACCGCTAAGGTGAAACCGTGGGCCATGATCCGTGGGCTTTACCAGTCTTGAAGATCCCTGGCAATAAAGAGCAAATGAGGTGGGTAAGAATGAAGATATAGATCTCACAGGGCCATGAAGGTGTGTGGAAGACCTCGGGTTTTGATGAATATATCTCATCGAGTGGTGGGATCTTTTCTAAATCGCAGGCTGAAGGTCACACCAACTTCTCATGTTTCCATCATCGTGGTCTCTTCAGCTCACAATCAACGAGGCTATTTCTAT